>JARNME010000404.1:61943722-62041412 GCA_030179655.1 Scaptomyza flava
CATCGATGACATTATCGTCTTCAGCAAAACTGAAAACGAACATGCTCATCATTTGAAACAAGTCTTCACGACTTCACAGAACGCAAATATGAAAGTCCAGATGGATAAGTGCGAACTTTTTAAAAGGGAAGTCAATTTTCTAGGCTTCACTATTTCGGATCATGGTGTAAAACAAATCCACAGAAGGTTCAAGCAATTTCAAAGTTTCGCATACCCAAAACACTCAAAGAGCTGAGATCAATTTTAGGACTCTCAGTTTACTACCGCAGATTTATAAGAGACTACGCGAAACTAGCAAAACCACTCACTATCTTACTATGAGGCGAAGGCGGTCGAATTTCAAGCAAAGCATCTGACAAAGTCCTAGTAAATATGAATGAACAAGCAATAGAGGCTTTTAACAAAATTAAATAATCACTTAGTTCCACTGACGTTATCCTAAAGTACCCGAATTCAATAAAGAATTTCACTTAACAACTGACGCTTCAAATTATGCAATAAGAACTCGAACTCCTCGAACAAGAAGGTAAACCTATTACTTTCATATCTCGCACTTTATCCAAAACAAAGGAAAATTACGCGGCAAATGAAAAATAAATGCTCGCAATAGTTTGGGCTCTACAAAGCCTCCGAATATACCTTTACGGTACAGCTAAGGAGGTAATTTTCACAGATCACCAACCACTTACTTTTGCCTTAACCAACAAAAACCATAATGGTAAATTAAAAAGTTGGAAGAGTTACCTGGAAGAATTTAATAACGAACTGAAATATAAACCAGGAACATCCAATGCAGTAGCAGATGCATTGTCCAGAAACCCAATAAGCGAGGTAAATAGCACCGAAGCCACAATAATGAGCGATGAAAGCTCGTCTCATAACCTAATCCCCTCAATGGAAGTTCCCATTAATGTTTTTAAAAACCAACTTTTTATACTAATCGGAGAAAATCCCGACTACAAATTCGAGATACCATTCCCAACATACCATAGGCACATAATAACTCAACCAAGCTACACAGAAGATGAATTAATCCAAATTGTTAAAGAAAGACTCGACCCAAGGCTAGTTAACGGCATGTGCACGCCGGAACATATCATGGGACGAATTCAAAATTTCTACCCAGTCCCTTTCTCATCATACAAAATTAGATACACCCAAAGAAAGGTAGAGAACATTAGCGACACTAATAGACAAAGCGAAATAATAGCCCAAGAGCACAGAAGAGCTCACAGAAACGCTTCAGAGAACAAAGCCCAAATCTTAGAAAAATATTTTTTTCCACAGCTACATAAAAATGTAAAAGAAATCGCGAAGTCATGCCTGACATGCAAAGAATCCAAATACGACAGACACCCCCCAAACTCCGAAATCCAATCAACACCGATTCCCCAATCTCCAGGTGAAATCGTACATATCGACATTTACATTACTGAAAAACACACCATACTAACAAGCATTGACAAATTCTCAAAATACGCTCAAGTAAAAATTCTAAAGTCTAGGGCCGCAGAAGACATAAAAACTCCACTAAGAGAAATTCAATAGCACTTGGAGTCCCAAAAATAGTAGTTATCGATAACGAAAGAGCTTTAAGCTCAGCATAAACAAAATTCCTTGTAAAAGATCAACTAGGCATACAAGTTTTTACCACACCCCCCTATAGTTCAGCGCAAAGGCCAGATTGAAAGATTTCATTCCACCCTATCAGAAATAATGACATGCCTTAGGAAAGACAATAGCGAAATGACTTTTACCGACACTCTTTTCAAAGCAATTCAAGAATATAACTCATCCATTCACTCCGTAGTTGGAAAGAAGCAAAGAGACATAATTTTCGGCACGTCAGTCCATAACGACCCAGAGAAATCAGAATAATATTTATTCTAACAAATAGTCGAAAAACTCAAAGAAAAACAGAACACTGACTTACAGTACCACAACAAGAAAAAGGAAGAGGTAAAGAACTACTAACCAGGGAAACAGTATATGTCAAAATGATAAAAGATTAGGATCAAAACTTACACCTAAATATACAAAAGAAACAGTAGCAGAAAATTGAAATTCAACTATTAAAACACAATCAGGAAAACAGTACACAAGAATAACATTAGAACTTAATCTACAGATTTTTTTACCAACATGCCTGGGATAACGACAGTCCTCGACTACTCGAACCCACACGTTATTTCAATCGACACCGGACTAGCAGCTAAGCAGGACGGAACCTTTAAAATAACTCACCTTTTTGATTTGGAAAAATATGCTGCTACCTTCTCATCATTGGAAAATCGTTACAAGACCTCAACCCATCCCCTCTTCTATACCCATACATTTCACTTAAACTAGTTACAAACACTTAAGATTTAATTTACATAATTAGTCTCCCGACAATAAGTTCAGATGATTGTAGAACACTCAAAGTCAAAGCTGTAAAGAAAGCCCACATAATAAATGATATAAAACATGAAAACTTGTTCGAATGTAAGAATGAGTTATATGCTTTTAAAGAAATTAAGAACAATTGCAACATACCAACAATTGCAAACGACAGTAGAAAAATATATTAGGAAGATACTAACAGAAAAAGGCAAGGAATTATTCCAATTAAATGCTGACTCTAAAATATTGACCGACCAGACTATAGCACCAGAACATGCGGGCAGAATTAGCGACTTAGACAAACTTCCGGACATTGTTAGAATATTAAAAGAGTTTTCTGGGAACAAAACCGAGTTTACCTCATGGCGCAAAAGCGTAGACAGAGTGTTAGAAGTCTACTCCACGCACCAAGGCAACCCGAAACATTACGGGATCTTATTGGTTGTACGTAGTAAGATAGTGGGAGAAGCCGACGCCGTACTAGAGGCATATAATACCCTACTGAATTGGAAAGCAATGGCGCAGTGTCTTACGGATCATTTTGCAGACCGCAGAGATCTTAACACGCTAGAATACCAATTATACACCCTAAGCCAAGGCGGCAAATCCATCGACGAATTTTACCAGACGGTTTACTATCATCTGTCTTTAATCCTGAATCAAATCAGAAACATTGAGAGCTCTCACAAAGATCTACAGGGACAAAGCCCTGGATACTTTCATAAGAGGACTCAATGGGGATTTACCTCGATTGATCGCCATCAAAGAACAAACTGACCTAAACCACGCTCTTCACCTGTGTCGTCTAATTGAAAATCAATCCATCAGAAATAATGTAAACTCTAACAAAATTCCTTTGCTACCACTAAGGAATATTCAGCAACCTCAAAGTTTCAATAATCAACACGTATTCCGCATCCCTCAAGCTGTATCTAGAAACAATTTCAATCCAAATCTATATTATCCACCAAAACTACATGAACAGACCGGACAACAACCAGTTCGCTGGAAAAATACCACTATCTTCAAGGGCAGATCAAATGCCAAACAAATTCCAAAGACAATTCCACAAAAATACTGAAGAAACATTAGGGCAGGTCGCGGACGATCAAGCTGACGGCGAAGCTAGCACTTATGCCGATGCATACGCTAGCGGCTACGCTGACGCCTATTCACGCTACGTAGACGAACAAAATTATTATGCTCCAACTGAAGAACAAGACACTCACGATTTCCCATACGAATACGACCTCTTAGCAAGCGATGATACCCCTGTCGAGACAGTCGACATGTCCGAACTAAATTTTTTAGCTTGAATCGTTCCTCGTTACCCTACTTCCAATGTAAAACGGGGGACGGCAAAGTACTTAATTTTCTCATTGACACTGGATCCAACCAAAATTATATACAACCTACACTCGTAGCAAACCCCAAAAGAAACAAAGAAGCCTTCTACGCTAATTCGATCGGTGGAAAAATAGCAATTACCCATCACGTTCTACTAAACTTATTCAGTCTCTACGACACTCCAATTAGATTTTTCTTATTACCTACTCTCAAAACGTTCCATGGTATCCTGGGTAATGATACGATGAAACAACTCAATGTAATAATTGATGTTAGAAACGACATCCTCGTAATAAAAGGCAAAAGCCAGATCCGAATCAAACAACTGCCTGCACAGAACAAAGCACGAACCGATCACATGTCCGATAGTCAGAAAAAAAAACGCATGCATTTAAAAAACCTTTTCGCAGACCCAGAACAGAAATTAACTTACACTACAAATGTAGTAGGGGAAATCCGAACCTCTTCAGATACCCCAAACATTATCCATACCCTACCGTACTCAAACAAGAAGTAGAAAAACAGATTTCAGAAATGTTAGATGACGGAATAATCCGACCCTCTAGATCGCCATACAATGCACCAGTATGGGTAGTACCAAAAAAAGCTGATGCCTCAGGAAAAAAGAAATACAGACTAGTAATCGATTACAGAAAACTTAATTTAGTAACGATATCCGATCGCTACCCTATGCCCGAAATAGGAGACATCATAGCCCAGTTAGTTAAATTTTTCACGGTCCTCGACCTTCATCAAATCCCTCTAAAAGAAACAAACATAGAGAAGACAGCATTTGCAGTCAATGGCGGGAAATACGAATTCACTAGACTACCATTCGGTCTCAAGAATTCTCCCTCAATCTTCCAAAGAGCCCTAGATGATATCTTAAGGGATCATGTTGGAAAAATATGCTATGTCTACATCGATGACATTATCGTCTTCAGCAAAACTGAAAACGAACATGCTCATCATTTGAAACAAGTCTTCACGACTTCACAGAACGCAAATATGAAAGTCCAGATGGATAAGTGCGAACTTTTTAAAAGGGAAGTCAATTTTCTAGGCTTCACTATTTCGGATCATGGTGTAAAACAAATCCACAGAAGGTTCAAGCAATTTCAAAGTTTCGCATACCCAAAACACTCAAAGAGCTGAGATCATTTTTAGGACTCTCAGTTTACTACCGCAGATTTATAAGAGACTACGCGAAACTAGCAAAACCACTCACTATCTTACTATGAGGCGAAGGCGGTCGAATTTCAAGCAAAGCATCTGACAAAGTCCTAGTAAATATGAATGAACAAGAAATAGAGGCTTTTAAAAAAATTAAATAATCACTTAGTTCCACTGACGTTATCCTAAAGTACCCGAATTTCAATAAAGAATTTCACTTAACAACTGACGCTTCAAATTATGCAATAAGAACTCGAACTCCTCTAACAAGAAGGTAAACCTATTACTTTCATATCTCGCACTTTATCCAAAACAAAGGAAAATTACGCGGCAAATGAAAAATAAATGCTCGCAATAGTTTGGGCTCTACAAAGCCTCCGAATATACCTTTACGGTACAGCTAAGGAGGTAATTTTCACAGATCACCAACCACTTACTTTTGCCTTAACCAACAAAAACCATAATGGTAAATTAAAAAGTTGGAAGAGTTACCTGGAAGAATTTAATAACGAACTGAAGTATAAACCAGGAACATCCAATGCAGTAGCAGATGCATTGTCCAGAAACCCAATAAGCGAGGTAAATAGCACCGAAGCCACAACAAATGAGCGATGAAAGCTCGTCTCATAACCTAATCCCCTCAATGGAAGTTCCCATTAATGTTTTTAAAAATCAACTTTTTATACTAATCGGAGAAAAACCCGACTACAAATTCGAGATACCATTCCCAACATACCATAGGCACATAATAACTCAACCAAGCTACACAGAAGATGAATTAATCCAATTTTAAAAAAAAAAGACGCGACCCAAGGCTAGTTAACGGCATGTGCATGCCGGAACATATCATGGGACGAATTCAAAATTTCTACCCAGTCCCTTTCTCATCATACAAAATTAGATACACCCAAAGAAAGGTAGAGAACATTACCGACACTAATAGACAAAGCGAAATAATAGCCCAAGAGCACAGAAGAGCTCACAGAAACGCTTCAGAGAACAAAGCCCAAATCTTAGAAAAATATTTTTTTCCACAGCTACATAAAAATGTAAAAGAAATCGCGAAGTCATGCCTGACATGCAAAGAATCCAAATACGACAGACACCCCCCAAACTCCGAAATCCAATCAACACCGATTCCCCAATCTCCAGGTGAAATCGTACATATCGACATTTACATTACTGAAAAACACACCATACTAACAAGCATTGACAAATTCTCAAAATACGCTCAAGTAAAAATTCTAAAGTCTAGGGCCGCAGAAAACATAAAAACTCCACTAAGAGAAATTCAATAGAACTTGGAGTCCCAAAAATAGTAGTTATCGATAACGAAAGAGCTTTAAGCTCAGCATAAACAAAATTCCTTGTACAAAATCAACTAGGCATACAAGTTTTTACCACACCCCCCTATAGTTCAGCGCAAAGGCCAGATTGAAAGATTTCATTCCACCCTATCAGAAATAATGACATGCCTAAGGAAAGACAATAGCGAAATGACTTTTACCGACACTCTTTTCAAAGCAATTCAAGAATATAACTCATCCATTCACTCCGTAGTTGGAAAGAAGCAAAGAGACATAATTTTCGGCACGTCAGTCCATAACGACCCAGAGAAATCAGAATAATATTTAATTCTAACAAATAGTCGAAAAACTCAAAGAAAAACAGAACACTGACTTACAGTACCACAACAAGAAAAAGGAAGAGGTAAAGAACTACTAACCAGGGGAAACAGTATATGTCAAAATTGATAAAAGATTAGGATCAAAACTTACACCTAAATATACAAAAGAAACAGTAGCAGAAAATTGAAATTCAACTATTAAAACACAATCAGGAAAAACAGTACACAAGAATAACATTAGAACTTAATCTACAGATTTTTTTACCAACATGCCTGGGGATAACGACAGTCCTCGACTACTCGAACCCACACGTTATTTCAATCGACACCGGACTAGCAGCTAAGCAGGACGGAACCTTTAAAATAACTCACCTTTTTGATTTGGAAAAATATGCTGCTACCTTCTCATCATTGGAAAAATCGTTACAAGACCTCAACCCATCCCCTCCTCTATACCCATACCTTTCACTTAAACTAGTTACAAACACTTAAGATTTAATTTACATAATTAGTCTCCCGACAATAAGTTCAGATGATTGTAGAACACTCAAAGTCAAAGCTGTAAAGAAAGCCCACATAATAAATGATATAAAACATGAAAACTTGTTCGAATGTAAGAATGAGTTATATGCTTTTAAAGAAATTAAGAACAATTGCAACATACCAACAATTGCAAACGACAGTAGAAAAATATATTAGGAAGATACTAACAGAAAAAGGCAAGGAATTATTCCAGTTAAATGCTGACTCTAAAATATTGACCGACCAGACTATAGCACCAGAACATGCGGGCAGAATTAGCGACTTAGACAAACTTCCGGACATTGTTAGAATATTAAAAGAGTTTTCTGGGAACAAAACCGAGTTTACCTCATGGCGCAAAAGCGTAGACAGAGTGTTTGAAGTCTACTCCACACACCAAGGCAACCCGAAATATTACGGGATCTTATTGGTTGTACGTAGTAAGATAGTGGGAGAAGCCGACGCCGTACTAGAGGCATATAATACCCTACTGAATTGGAAAGCAATGGCGCATTGTCTTACGGATCATTTTGCAGACCGCAGAGATCTTAAGACGCTAGAATACCAATTATACACCCTAAGCCAAGGCGGCAAATCCATCGACGAATTTTACCAGACGGTTTACTATCATCTGTCTTTAATCCTGAATCAAATCAGAAACATTGAGAGCTCTCACAAAGATCTACAGGGACAAAGCCCTGGATACTTTCATAAGAGGACTCAATGGGGATTTACCCCGATTGATCGCCATCAAAGAACCAACTGACCTAAAACACGCTCTTCACCTGTGTCGTCTAATTGAAAATCAATCCATCAGAAATAATGTAAACTCTAACAAAATTCCTTTGCTACCACTAAGGAATATTCAGCAACCTCAAAGTTTCAATAATCAACACGTATTCCGCATCCCTCAAGCTGTATCTAGAAACAATTTCAATTCAAATCTATATTATCCACCAAAACCCACTTTTCATTCACAACCACCCAGTTTCGCCCCAAGACAAATGTACCAACAGCCACAACAATTCTTTAATGTACCACCAAGGCCATCAGCCCCTAAACCACAACCACCTCCACAACCGATGGAGATTGATTCGTCTATCAGGACAAAAAACATCAAATATATGAACAGACCGGACAACAACCAGTTCGCTGGAAAAAGACCACTATCTTCAAGGGCAGATCAAATGCCAAACAAATTCCAAAGACAATTCCACAAAAATACTGAAGAAACATTAGGGCAGGTCGCGGACGATCAAGCTGACGGCGAAGCTAGCACTTATGCCGATGCATACGCTAGCGGCTACGCTGACGCCTATTCACGCTACGTAGACGAACAAAATTATTATGCTCCAACTGAAGAACAAGACACTCACGATTTCCCATACGAATACGACCTCTTAGCAAGCGATGATACCCCTGTCGAGACAGTCGACATGTCCGAACTAAATTTTTTAGCTTGAATCGTTCCTCGTTACCCTACTTCCAATGTAAAACGGGGGACGGCAAAGTACTTAATTTTCTCATTGACACTGGATCCAACCAAAATTATATACAACCTACACTCGTAGCAAACCCCAAAATAAACAAAGAAGCCTTCTACGCTAATTCGATCGGTGGAAAAATAGCAATTACCCATCACGTTCTACTAAACTTATTCAGTCTCTACGACACTCCAATTCGATTTTTCTTATTACCTACTCTCAAAACGTTCCATGGTATCCTGGGTAATGATACGATGAAACAACTCAATGTAATAATTGATGTTAGAAACGACATCCTCGTAATAAAAGGCAAAAGCCAGATCCGAATCAAACAACTGCCTGCACAGAACAAAGCACGAACCGATCACATGTCCGATAGTCAGAAAAAAAATAGACACCCTAACGCATGCATTTAAAAAACTTTTTCGCAGACCCAGAACAGAAATTAACTTACACTACAAATGTAGTAGGGGAAATCCGAACCTCTTCAGATACCCCAGTCTATAGCAAACATTATCCATACCCTACCGCACTCAAACAAGAAGTAGAAAAACAGATTTCAGAAATGTTAGATGACGGAATAATCCGACCCTCTAGATCGCCATACAATGCACCAGTATGGGTAGTACCAAAAAAAGCTGATGCCTCAGGAAAAAAGAAATACAGACTAGTAATCGATTACAGAAAACTTAATTTAGTAACGATATCCGATCGCTACCCTATGCCCGAAACAGGAGACATCATAGCCCAGTTAGTTAAATTTTTCACGGTCCTCGACCTTCATCAAATCCCTCTAAAAGAAACAGACATAGAGAAGACAGCATTTGCAGTCAATGGCGGGAAATACGAATTCACTAGACTACCATTCGGTCTCAAGAATTCTCCCTCAATCTTCCAAAGAGCCCTAGATGATATCTTAAGGGATCATGTTGGAAAAATATGCTATGTCTACATCGATGACATTATCGTCTTCAGCAAAACTGAAAACGAACATGCTCATCATTTGAAACAAGTCTTCACGACTTCACAGAACGCAAATATGAAAGTCCAGATGGATAAGTGCGAACTTTTTAAAAGGGAAGTCAATTTTCTAGGCTTCACTATTTCGGATCATGGTGTAAAACAAATCCACAGAAGGTTCAAGCAATTTCAAAGTTTCGCATACCCAAAACACTCAAAGAGCTGAGATCATTTTTAGGACTCTCAGTTTACTACCGCAGATTTATAAGAGACTACGCGAAACTAGCAAAACCACTCACTATCTTACTATGAGGCGAAGGCGGTCGAATTTCAAGCAAAGCATCTGACAAAGTCCTAGTAAATATGAATGAACAAGCAATAGAGGCTTTTAACAAAATTAAATAATCACTTAGTTCCACTGACGTTATCCTAAAGTACCCGAATTTCAATAAAGAATTTCACTTAACAACTGACGCTTCAAATTATGCAATAAGAACTCGAACTCCTCGAACAAGAAGGTAAACCTATTACTTTCATATCTCGCACTTTATCCAAAACAAAGGAAAATTACGCGGCAAATGAAAAATAAATGCTCGCAATAGTTTGGGCTCTACAAAGCCTCCGAATATACCTTTACGGTACAGCTAAGGAGGTAATTTTCACAGATCACCAACCACTTACTTTTGCCTTAACCAACAAAAACCATAATGGTAAATTAAAAAGTTGGAAGAGTTACCTGGAAGAATTTAATAACGAACTGAAATATAAACCAGGAACATCCAATGCAGTAGCAGATGCATTGTCCAGAAACCCAATAAGCGAGGTAAATAGCACCGAAGCCACAACAAATGAGCGATGAAAGCTCGTCTCATAACCTAATCCCCTCAATGGAAGTTCCCATTAATATTTTTAAAAACCAACTTTTTATACTAATCGGAGAAAATCCCGACTACAAATTCGAGATACCATTCCCAACATACCATAGGCACATAATAACTCAACCAAGCTACACAGAAGATGAATTAATCCAAATTGTTAAAGAAGGACTCGACCCAAGGCTAGTTAACGGCATGTGCACGCCGGAACATATCATGGGACGAATTCAAAATTTCTACCCAGTCCCTTTCTCATCATACAAAATTAGATACACCCAAAGAAAGGTAGAGAACATTACCGACACTAATAGACAAAGCGAAATAATAGCCCAAGAGCACAGAAGAGCTCACAGAAACGCTTCAGAGAACAAAGCCCAAATCTTAGAAAAATATTTTTTTCCACAGCTACATAAAAATGTAAAAGAAATCGCGAAGTCATGCCTGACATGCAAAGAATCCAAATACGACAGACACCCCCCAAACTCCGAAATCCAATCAACACCGATTCCCCAATCTCCAGGTGAAATCGTACATATCGACATTTACATTACTGAAAAACACACCATACTAACAAGCATTGACAAATTCTCAAAATACGCTCAAGTAAAAATTCTAAAGTCTAGGGCCGCAGAAGACATAAAAACTCCACTAAGAGAAATTCAATAGCACTTGGAGTCCCAAAAATAGTAGTTATCGATAACGAAAGAGCTTTAAGCTCAGCATAAACAAAATTCCTTGTAAAAGATCAACTAGGCATACAAGTTTTTACCACACCCCCCTATAGTTCAGCGCAAAGGCCAGATTGAAAGATTTCATTCCACCCTATCAGAAATAATGACATGCCTTAGGAAAGACAATAGCGAAATGACTTTTACCGACACTCTTTTCAAAGCAATTCAAGAATATAACTCATCCATTCACTCCGTAGTTGGAAAAAAGCAAAGAGACACAATTTTCGGCACGTCAGTCCATAACGACCCAGAGAAATCAGAATAAAATAGGAAACAAATAGTCGAAAAACTCAAAGAAAAACAGAACGCTGACTTAAAAATATGCTGTTACCTTCTCATCATTGGAAAAATCGTTACAAGACCTCAACCCATCCCCTCCTCTATACCCATACCTTTCACTTAAACTAGTTACAAACACTAAAGATTTAATTTACATAATTAGTCTCCCGACAATAAGTTCAGATGATTGTAGAACACTCAAAGTCAAAGCTGTAAAGAAAGCCCACATAATAAATGATATAAAACATGAAAACTTGTTCGAATGTAAGAATGAGTTATATGCTTTTAAAGAAATTAAGAACAATTGCAACATACCAACAATTGCAAACGACAGTAGAAAAATATATTAGGAAGATACTAACAGAAAAAGGCAAGGAATTATTCCAGTTAAATGCTGACTCTAAAATATTGACCGACCAGACTATAGCACCAGAACATGCGGGCAGAATTAGCGACTTAGACAAACTTCCGGACATTGTTAGAATATTAAAAGAGTTTTCTGGGAACAAACCCGAGTTTACCTCATGGCGCAAAAGCGTAGACATGGTGTTTGAAGTCTACTCCACACACCAAGGCAACCCAAAATATTACGGGATCTTATTGGTTGTACGTAGTAAGATAGTGGGAGAAGCCGACGCCGTACTAGAGGCATATAATACCCTACTGAATTGGAAAGCAATGGCGCAGTGTCTTACGGATCATTTTGCAGACCGCAGAGATCTTAAGACGCTAGAATACCAATTATACACCCTAAGCCAAGGCGGCAAATCCATCGACGAATTTTACCAGACGGTTTACTATCATCTGTCTTTAATCCTGAATCAAATAAACAACCATGATTCATTGTCAGAAACATTGAGAGCTCTCACAAAGATCTACAGGGACAAAGCCCTGGATACTTTCATAAGAGGACTCAATGGGGATTTACCTCGATTGATCGCCATCAAAGAACAAACTGACCTAAAACACGCTCTTCACCTGTGTCGTCTAATTGAAAATCAATCCATCAGAAATAATGTAAACTCTAACAAAATTCCTTTGCTACCACCAAGGAATATTCAGCAACCTCAAAGTTTCAATAATCAACACGTATTCCGCATCCCTCAAGCTGTATCTAGAAACAATTTCAATCCAAATCTATATTATCCACCAAAACCCACTTTTCATTCACAATTTCAATCCAAATCTATATTATCCACCAAAACCCACTTTTCATCAAACCACCCCGTTCGCCCCAAGCCACATGTCCACCGCCCCCCCCCTTCGGACTGTCCCCCACGGCCCTCCGCCCCTACCCCCCCCACCCTCCACACCCCGATTGATTCGCTCCGACACCAATCCTCACTAATGACCCGCCGGACACAACCGTTCGCGGAACCAGACCCCCTCTTCCAGGGCAGCTCCTGCCCACCCCTTCCCAGCCCCTTCCAATCCTCCTGCAGGCCCCATGCGGGCAGGTGCGGGGGCCGGCCAGTATTCTTTCTCATTGCATGGATCTTCACCACCCCTCCTATCCCACCTGCCTCGTCGCAACCCCCACAAGCCACCGAAGCTCTACGTCCTTCGTCGGTGGCCCAATAGCCCCTTCCCCCTCCGTTTCCTCACCCTTCTTCCGTTCTAGACCTCCTTCGCTGTTCTTCTCCCTCCTCTCCCAGTTCCGGCTCTCTGGGTCATGCTCGCGCTTGCCCCCCGCCCGGCCCTTGATGTTCGCCCGACATCCTCGTACCTCCCGGCCCCCGCCCCCCCCCCCCCTCCGCCTCACCCCTGCTGCCCGCCCGCCCCCCGCCCGCTCCCTGTCGTCGTCCGCCCCCCCCCCATAGCCACCCTTACGCCTGCCTTTTACCCCTTTTTCGCCGACGCCGCCCTCCTTCCTCCCATGTCGTAGGGGACCCGCCGTTTCGCGTACCCCCCCCTGCGCCTCCCTCCTGCCCTCCCCCCGCAGTCGCCCCCCGCTGTCCGCCCTGTTCGATGCTGCCTCCTGCCCTCTGTCGCCCTCCCCTGCCCGTATGGGTAGTCCCACCCAACGTGCTGTCCGGGCCCACCAGCCCTCCCGCTCGTATCCGCTTCCGCCCCCCTTGCTTTCGTCCCCGCTCTCGCTCCGCTCCCTCTGCCCGCCCCCGGCGCTCGCGCAGTTCGTCCCTTTTTCGGTCTGCCTTCTCCACTCCTCTCCCGCCCCAGCCTCGAGAAGCCCGCCTTTGCCGCCCTGGCGGGCCCTCCCGCCTTCCTCGCTCCTGGTCTCCAGCCTTCTCCCTCCCAATTTCCAACGCGCCTAGATGCTCTCAAGGGCCGCATGTGGCCCCCCGCTCTGTCTCCCTCGCGCCATTCTCGTCTTCAGCACCCTGCACCCCGCCCCTGCTCTCAGTGCCCCCGTCTTCCGGACTTCCCGCCCGCAATATGCACGTCCGCTGGCTACGTGCGACTGTTAAACGGGCGTCCCTTTCTGGCTTCCCTCTTGGCTTGGTGTCCCCCCCCTCCCCGCCGTTCCCGCGCTTTTCGCGTGTCCCTCCCCCCCCCCCTCCCGCGCTGAGTATTTTAGGGCTCTCAGTCTCCTCCGCCGCTTTCCCGAGCCTCCGCCGACCCCTCGCCCCCAACCATCCCCTCTTCTTGAGGCGCAGGCGGTCGCTTCCGCCAGCTTGCCACCGTCCCAGTTCCTCTGAGGCGGCCCCCGCAAACTCGCGCTTTTCCCCCTTTCCCCCTCACTTAGTTCCCTTCCGTTTCCTCAAGTGCCCGAATTCCCTCCGCTTTCTCACCCCTGCCGCTTCCCATCGGCCCTCCGCCCTCGCACTCTCGAACAGCGGTAACCCTATTACTTTACTGCTCCGCCCTTTCTCCACCCGAGGGCCCGGACCATTCCGCGGGGCCCATGAAAAAGCAACTGTGCTAGTTTGGGCCTTCCTCCCAAAGCCTCGCATCGCCTTGTCGGTCCCGCCTCGGCGTCCTTTCCCGCTCCCCCCCCTTCTTTGCCCCCTTCCCCCCCCCCCACCCCCTCCTGGTCCCTTCCCCCGTTGCCCGAGTTCCTGGAGGGGGGCTTTTTCTCCCGCCCTGCCCTCTCCCCGCCCCTCCCTGCGTCGCCGCGGCCTGTCCCGCCCGCCCCCCGCCGCGCGGTCCCTCGCATCGCCGCCCCCCACCTGCGCCCGTGCCGTGTTCTCCCTCTCTCTGGCTTCTTAATCTTTTTCCCCCCCCCCTTTTTCTCCTCTCTGGGCGCCCATCCGACTCCCCTTCCCCGCGCTCCTTCCCCCTCCCCTCGGACTCCTCCCTCCCCCCGTCCCCCGCTGCCTCCCCCCTTGTTCCCGCCGCTCGCCCACGGTCGTTCCCGGGTGCCGCCCGGCACTATCCTGGCGCCTTCCCCTTATCCCGTCCTTTCCTCCCCCCAATTAGCTCCCCCCCGCACGGTCGCGACCTTAGCGGCCCTCCTAGCCCCCCGCGCCCCTCGCCCCAACACAGCGCACAGCCGCCTCCCCGAGTGCCCGGCCAAAGCCCACTCTTAGCCCCCTCGTTTTTTCCCCGCTCCTCCCCTGTCACGCCCTCCGCGCAGTCCTGCCGACCTGCCCCGCCTCCCCCCCTCCGCCCGCCCCCCCCCCCTCGGCCTCCACCTCCCCCCGCTTCCCCTTCCAGGTTTGCCCTCGTACATCTCGCCATTTACCTTATGCCAACCACCCGCTATCCCCGCCTTGCCCCCCTTTCCCCTCCTCCCGTCCCGCTTCTCAGTTCGGGCCGCAGGACCCCTACCCTCCCCACTCCCGCGCACTTACTCGACCTGGAAGCCCACCCCTCGTAGTCTCCGATCCCGAGCCCGCGCTTTACAGACAGCATAAATAAATTCCCTGTCCAAGAGCAAAGCTAGGCCTACCAGTGTTTCCCACACCCCCCCTCGCCCCGCCCGCCCAGCCAGCGCACGATTTCCTTCCCCCCCTACAGCCCTACTGACCTGCCGCGGACGACATAGCGACATGACTTTTACCGCCACTCTTTTCCAAGCCCTTCCCCCACGAATCTCACTCATCCCTTCCACTCCGTAGTTGGCAAGCAACCAGCCAAGAGCCATCCTTTTCGGCACGTCCGTCCCTCACGGCCCCAGCGAAACTCCAGAATTCACAAATCGGCAACAACTCGCCGCAAAACTCACAGAACAACCAGCACACTGGCCTTTACCAGTACCACCACAAGCACCAGCCCGCGGTGACCGAATCCTAACCAGGGGAAACAGTATATGTCAAAATTGATAAAAGATTAGGATCAAAACTTACACCTAAATATACAAAAGAAATAGTAGCAGAAAATTGAAATTCAACTATTATAACACAATCAGGAAAAACAGTACACAAGAATAACATTAGAACTTAATCTACAGATTTTTTTTCCAACATGCCTGGGGATAACGACAGTCCTAGACTACTCGAACCCACACGTTATTTCAATCGACACCGTACTAGCAGCTAAGCAGGACGGAACCTTTAAAATAACTCACCTTTTTGATTTGGAAAAATATGCTGTTACCTTCTCATCATTGGAAAAATCGTTACAAGACCTCAACCCATCCCCTCCTCTATACCCATACCTTTCACTTAAACTAGCTACAAACACTTAAGATTTAATTTACATAATTAATCTCCCGACAATAAGTTCACTGTAAAGAAAGCCCACAATGATATAAAACATGAAAACTTGTTAGAATGTAAGAATGAATTATATGTTATTAAAAAAATTGCGAAAATCATAACGATAGGACAATTTGTAACAGAAATAAATTACTAGATTTAAGTAACGACACTTGCCTTTACGCACTGCTCAACCTTAAAAAAAACCAGAATGTACCATAATTAACAACCAACACATCCCCGAATTCGAGGAGATACTTCCGGGCACACTAATGCAGAATGGATTCAACGGTTTCGTTATGCTAGACGAAAAAAGACTGCAACTTCAGGGAACATTCCTCATCCAATATAGAAACTCCACAGTCAAAATTAACGACAGGATCTACAAAACAGAAGAGATCCAACCCGCGGAGCCAGAGCCACCACTGTTCTAGCTTGCAGTAGAAAAAACTTAACTGGATGAAGTTCTTTCGCTACAGATGATCAACGAGTTAAATATAAACAATACAAAGACACTGGAGAAAATCGGGGCCAAAGAAACTTTACAGGACACCCTCAGCTACACTTCGCTCAGCATCCTATTCTTAATTATAATAGGATTAACCATCGAACTCATCAGAAGAAACAGAGAAACAACAACTAAGAAGAGAAAAAAAAGCGAAGACAACACTCCAAACATTAAGGCTATAAAAGGAGTTTATGAAGCGACCGAGGACGCTCGCACTTAAAGGGGGAAGAGTTAACACCCTGCATGTCAAAGTCTCGACAAGTATGCAGACAGCCAAGACACAACAACAATTTGACTGATGAGACTCAACAACAACAACACTAGCAGTCACCATATCACGCGCAGACACAGGTTGCGCAAGAAGCCACGAGCGCTAACACATCAGCAGCGGCTCACCGTGGGACAGGCGGATGCAACCGGACACCCTCATACTGCAACGCTCTACAGGTGCGAACGGCAGAGGGCACAGAGGAGAAGCCACGTGCGCTGAGTGCGCACTCTACAGGCCAGCGACCGTGGGACCAACAACGACAGCGGTATTGACGGCAGCGGCAGCATAAGTAGAGAAGCCGGCAGAGCGTAGGTTAAGTGGTAAATTATAAGTCAATTTGTAATTAGTTCTAAAACAGCTTGATAATAAAGCACAAGTTCTTTTTTTTTTTTATTAACCAAAACTTAATGTTTTGTTAATTCATGTAATACGAAATGGATGGAAATTATTCAATTGCTGCTTCCCGGACAAACATCAAGTGATCGACACGACATCAGCGCACGGGTTTTCAAGCAAAAAATTCGGTCACTAATAAATTACATTGTTAAGCAACACGTTTTTGGGATTACTCGATGCTGGATGTATGCAGTCGAATGGCAAAAACGAGGCCTACCGCATGCCACTCCGCCCAAGGTGAAGCTAATAAAAAGCTATTAAAAATAGGCGTACCGTACCCATCATTCTTCTTTAAAACATAAATCACTAGGACTTTGCAACGGAACCATGCTCTCAGCTCAACGCTATCGAGGGAACAATTTTGACAGGAAATTCAAAGGTGAAGGCGTACTGTTGCCACGTATCCCATCGATGCCGACAGATATATATATATATTTTTTTTTTTGCTAAAAATTCTTTATTCAGAATATGTTATGTTTTGACAATGGCTAAATTTCGTGGAGTAATCATTGAAAATGTGTGAAATAAATTTGGAGAATTCATACTTTTCACATGGGCAGTTTTATGTGGCCTGCTCACGCGTCAGAAAACATTCAAATTTATTCGTTTATGCAAAAAACGGAAAAACAAGAAATTTTGTGTAATCCATAGCACTTCAATAGTTTTCGAATTGAAACGAAACGGTGCAAAGTTACAATTGAACAAAATCAATAAAATAACTCAATAATGTGTAATGTCTTTCTTTCGAGTTTAGTTTAGTAAGGTACTGCTAGTATATGTATAACTAAAAGACTTGTTATCTTAAACTTAATTGTATATACTACATTACTGATGCTATGATATAATGATATGTTCTGAAATAGTTTTAAGTTGAATTATCGAAATGTCTCCGCTTGATTCTCATAATATATTATAATAAATATTAATAGTTTTAAGTCAATAAAAAGTTAAATAAACTTAAATAAAAACGATAAAAAAACATTTTCTTTTTAAACCCCCGATCAATTGAATTTATTTTTTTACTCTTTTTATAAATTGCTAAAATAAATTCAAACTTTAAAGCAGCTAAGCTTTTTAAATGAATATTCAAATAGTACATTTTGGTATTAATTCGGGCCCAAAATAGTATATTTCGTTATTGCCGGCGCGGTCACCCTGAAAAAGGGAAAAAATAAAAACGCTTACAATTTATCCTATTTAAATCTTTATTCACATATTTACTGATTTGATACAGAAAGAGGGTATTTTTTTTTATTGGAATTTCATGAAGGGTGTAAATTTTTCAAAGATACTGCTGGCCCGAACCACCACGTACTTAACACACCCTACACACCAACGCCTCATCCCCAAGTGATCGCAATTAAGTATTACTTCTCGGGGATGGGTTGCCTAAAAAGGTCGTCTCCTTATTCACCCAGTGTTCGGGACATCCTTCCGTCTACCTAGTTAGGGATCATTCAAGTGGGGTCTTGTAAAACGTTACGATGCGTTACAGTGGCGGTAGGGGGTCTTTCTTACAAGACGTCACGCAACATTTAGTTTTTTGTTTCAAATAAAAATTGAGGTAAATAAGGTCACTTGAGTGTTACGTAACGTTAAAAGAGGGGGAGTGGGGGTACAGAAAAACATTACAGTGCGTTAAAAGGGGGGGGAAGTCTAAAATCTTCAAAAATTGCGTTACGTATTACTTGAACGATCCCTTATCGCTCAGTGCGTCGCTGTCTTTCGCATTTTCGTAGATCTTTCTGGATGCAAACGATCTTCTGGACTACCGCACTCCAGTTCACGTCGGATTCCATAATATATGCCAACAGTTCTTCGAATGATGGTAGAGGTGTTGCTTCTGCAAGGTATCTCGGGCAGTGGTACAGGACATGCTCAGGATCTTTCCCACAGCCCGGACTTTGCGGCGTCTCCTCGTACCTGGATTTAAACCAATACCCTCCATGGCTAGCTAGTGACTGCGTCAGATGGGAGTTAATGGAGCCTCCGCGTCGTTCTATCCATTCCTGGATTCTTGGGATGGGCCTATGCGTCCATCTAACTTTCGTTGAGAAGGTCATCCTAGCCTGCCACAGGGCCAGGGGCGCCGGGTCTCTCTGACCTCTCTTCTACCTCAGGCACTGCGATGCCTCCCCTCACGAGCAAGCAGGCCCAAGGGCATCATGTTCGCATGGACAAGTGCTGCGGCATCCGAAACCGTATGGAAACCCGAGATCACTCGTAGTGCGCTTATTCGGTATGGCGCTGCCAACTTCCTCCGAGAGCTCACATTTCCGTCAAGGGATGCGACCCAATACGGTGCAGCATACAAAGCGACTGACGCCACTACCTTTCCAAGAAATAAGCGCCTTCTCCCCTTGGGTCCTCCAAGGTTTGGCTACATCTGGGAGAGGGCTGACTGCAATCAAGCTGCTTTCATACCGACATACTCGATATGAGGCCGGTTACACAATCTGTTGCCCAGCATTACTCCGAGATACTTAATGTATGGCTTAGATTTTATGGTAACATTACCAACCTTCAGCTCCACAAATTCTATTTTCTTTTTCTGATTCCACTACAAGCAGAATGAAAGAATGTTATTGGAAGTCGGGAATGTTGCATTCTTTTGTATTGGATTTCCACTTTTACAATGTGAATCCTGTTCACATATTCCCGTTGGTTGGCTGCATTCCCAGTTGTCTGAAAGCCGACCAAGTGGGAATGTTAGAGGTTAAAATTACAGAGCACTGAACAGAACTTTAACATAGTCGATACTTTGAAATTTGTACTTGAAGATTGGTTTAAACAGTACCAATTTGAGTAAAACCGCTTGTTATCAAGCGCAATAAATACACAAATACAAATTGATACATAAAATTGAAAAGGTTAGGCAAATTTTCACAAATTGATTTGATTAGTTTATATTTCTTTCCAATATATACAATTAATTGCACAATTACATAGACAAAGGGCTGTCAGCTGTGATTTAACAGACCCTGTAAAATATAATGCCGAAACCAATTGGATCTATAGTGGAATCACCTACATTCCCGACTTGCTGTTAATGAAGAATGCATCCTAATGGAATCAGGGCATATGATTCTATTATGCTAATAGTTTCATTTTTTGTTGCTTCTACTGCTCGTATATGTTTTACCACCACAACGAGGGCCAGGTCATCTGCGAATCCGATAAGCTTACATCATCATCGTACATCACGTTCCAGAGGAGTGGTCCCTGTGGAACACCTGCAGTGACGTTAGATCGCTTAAGTCAATCCTCTGTGTCATACTCCAAAGTCCTGTCTGACAGATAGTTTGCTAGAATTTTCATTAGATAAGCTGACCGGGCTGACCGGGCTGAACGCGTTTCGAATTTCCAGCGTTACTACTGCGCAGTATTCTTTGTCGCTTCATTTCCATCGTGTCCCTTCTATCGCTTTTGTTGCGATGTCGACTTCTGTCCTGATTGCTTCTACCGTATTGGGATTCCGCATGTCTGGCGTCAAGTATCGTTAGCAGTCTTGCGTAGATTATTTTTTTTAAAACCTTTCCCGCTGTGTCGGGCAGACAAATCGGTCTAAAGCCCCAGGGTTATTCGACTGGTTTTTCTCCTTTTGGCAGCAGGATGAGTCGCTGGACTTTCCATACTCAAGGGGATCCTCCCTCGTGTAAACAGCGAGTGCAGGGGTCCGAAAATTTCTGGGACCTAGCATCGATTGCTAGCTTTAGCACTTTGTTTGGTATACTATCAGGCCCTGGAGCCTTTTGGTCACCAATTTGTCTACCTGCCGCAGTCACCTTGGCGGTCGTCACTGGACTTATGTGCTCTGAGTCAAGTGTGGGGCTTTCCAACAACGCCTTGCACGTAAGCACTTTTTCCTGAGCTGGCTAATCTCGTCATTCCACCAGTTGCAAGGTGATACGCGCCTGCTTGGTTCCCGCCTTAACATGGATGCGTCGGAAGCATCAGCAAGGTTTCTTCCTAGTTGGTTTTCCATATCCTCTGCAGGGCCACTTTTCCATTCCAGATAGTTTAGCAGGTCCACAAAAAAATGCTCGTCCAGACAGCTATCTTCCCACTTCGGTCCTGTTAGCTTGGGTGGCATCTTTGACGAGCTTTTGCGCAGTTCGTAGCTAACGGCCTGGTGAACCCATCACTTATTTTCCATTTGACCCCCCTTCCTAACGAGCAGCTCATCAGGGTTAGGTCAATTATAGAGCCACAACCGGCTTTTCGGTAAGTAAGCGATTTCCCATCATTCATGAGAGTAACATCCAGTGCAGAGAACTCTTCCAAAAAGCATAAGCCCCTGGTGTTTGTTTCTCTGCTGCCCCATTCTACTGCCCATGCGTTGTAGTCGCCAGCTATAACTATCGGGGATCGTCCGCGTGCATCATCCACGATTTCCTCCAGCATGTTTTTGAGCTCTCCCAGTCCCCAGCTTGGAGGTGCGTGAATTGACTTCTCGGAGTGGCGTGTTTATGGACCAAATGGCCGCCTTACTGTCTCTGCTGGCTACCCATCCGGTCCCTGGTATCCTTTTGAATGGCTCGCAGATAAGAGCTAGGTCAGTATGCTTCTCTTTTGCCGACTGCATCAGAAGCGCCTGTGCGGCCTCACAATGGTTAAGATTAAGCTGTTTAATCTTCATCTTCGCTGTTCAAGTGCTCTCCGAAATACTGGACATTTGCCACTGCCAGCCGCATGGTCAGCCCTTGTTTTATTACTCATGCACAGCATGCACTGTGGCTTTTTTGTGCAGTCCTTTGCAATGTGGTCTTCTTGTCCGCATCTACGGCATTGCTTAGACCTTTCTACCGTGCTCTTGCATTCCCTTGCAAAGTGGCCGAACTCCATGCATTTGAAGCAACTCTTGACTGTAATCCATTCCCTTATTCGGGAAACAGCCCAACCGACCTTCACGACTCCAGCGGCAAGAGCCTTCCTAGCTTCGTCCACAGGCAGCTTGATGGAAGCCGTCTGCGTCGAACCGTAAGCCTTTCTTAAATGAAAATGGATATGTCCTCCTTAGTGGTGATTTCGTCCAAATCCCTGCACTCGACTGTGACTCGAGCAGCTCGTTAGTGTGAGGTCAATTATAGAGCCACTACCAGCTTTTCGGTAATTAAGGATTTCCCGTCATTCCAGTGCAGAGAACTCTTCCAAAAGGCAGAAGCTCCTATTGTTTGTTTCTCTGCTTCCGCATTCTTCTGCCCATGCGTTTAAATCACCAGCTATAACAAGCGGGGATCGTCCGCGTGAGTCATCCAAGATTTCCTCCAGCATGTTTTTAAACGCTTCCAGTCCCAAGCTTGGAGGAGCATAAAAGCTGTAGCGTGTAATGCTGCCTATCCGTGCCCTAAGAAATCCGTTGTGGTCTTCATTCACTTCTCGGGGTGCCGTGTTTATGGACCATATGGCTGCTGGCTTCCAATCCGCTCTCTGGTATTTTTTTGAACGGCTCACAGATGAGAGCTACGTCAGCTTGTTTCTCCCTTGCTAAATGTAGCAGATGGGTATGTGCGGCCTCACAGTGGTTAAGATTAATCTGTTTAATCTTCATCTTCGCTATGCAAGTGCTCTCCGGAATACTAGGTATTTTCCACAGCCAGCCGCATGATCAGCCTTTGTTTTATTATGCGCGCACAGCTTACCCTGTGGCATTGCTGTGCAGTCCTTTGCAGTAGGATCTGCCTGTCCACATTTTCAGCACTGCTTAGACCGGTCCACCGAGTTCTTGCAGTCCCTTGCAAAGTGGCCTAACTCCATGCATTTAAAGCAACTCTTGACGGTAACCCATTCCCTTATTCGGGAGCCACCAAACCAGCCTTCACGACTCCAGCGGCAAGAGTCTTCTTGCGTCGTCCACAGGCATATTGATGGCAGCCATCTGTGTCGACCCGTATGCCTTTCTTAAATGGATATCTTCTCTGCACTCGATTGTGACTCGCTGTGAGAGCGCACCGACTACCGCCTGCTCCCCAGGGGACTCACCAAGAAGGCTCCTAAACGCCGATTTGCCTTTTCCAGATTTGTTCAGTCGAAGTGTGTGCTGGGGATTTTTTTTTTTTTTAAATTCTTTATTAAGACTATTTAACAATAAATAATACTTAATGAGTAGAATATAAAACACGTGAATATGTGAATAGGAGCGATAGCAGTACGCGGTTTGTCCGTTAGGAATTGCTTCGCACACTACAGTCGCCACAAATATTGGAGTGATCCTCCTTAGTCGCTCCACTCGTCTCAGTTCCTGCATCACTTCTGCCAGATATGCGCTGACCGCTTCCCATTCCGCCAAAGACTCGAGCATACTTCGAACTATAGTGTCCACATTGGTTCGCGAACCACCCGCAAGTGCACAGCACGTGGTGTGCGTCACCCTTCAAGCCTCGCCCGCACCATAAGCACACATCGCTTTGCTCGTGGCCAAACAGTCTTAAATAACTCCGGAAGCACCCATGTTCAGATAGCAGCTGGGTCAGGTAAAAGTTAAGTTCGCCATGCCCTCGGTTGAGCCATGGTGAGAGCCGTGGAATCAAGGCGAATGTCCAATGATTGCCACCTCTCCATTGTGCCAGACGGCTCAATCGCACTGTAGTAGCGGCTGTGCAGCTTGCCACCTCTCCCGACTCGATGGGTATCATGCAATCGATAACCAGGGCAGCCTCATCAGAAATCGTCTTGAACGCAAAGCACACTCTGATATCGAAAAGGCGGTAAGTTGCGCCTATGCCAAGGCAATAGCTTTGAACTCGTTCGGCTCTCCACCAGATCGGCGCTGCGTACAAAGCAGTTGCACGGACTACGCTTATTAATAAGCGGCGGCGCTCCTGCTTCGCCCCAAGCGTATTGAGCTTCATGCGCGACATACTCCAGCTGCCTTGGCTGCGGTGTACTGAAGGTGCTCCTTGAAGGACAATCTCGTGTCCAGCATTACGTCGAGATATTTGATTGCCCGTTTGGACAGAATCGTAGTCCAGCCAACCACTATTTTAGCTGTTTCCACCGTCTTGCGGCTGCTCACAAGCACCGCCACCGTCTTGTGCGCAGCCAGCTCCAATTCCACCTGGTTAAGCCAATCCTGCAATACATGCATTGCCTGCGAGCTCAGCACGCTCCAACTCCTTGCGCACGACGACGATAGCAACATCGTCTGCAAATCCAACTATGTGAGCCTCATCCGGAAAATTAAGCCTTAAGACCCTATCGTACATAATGGTAGTCACCCAACGGATCCCTGTGGAACTCCTGCAGAAACATTGTGCACTTTGATGCCTTCAGTGGTCCGGTAGTGCAGCACCCGTCCGTCAAAGTAGCTCCTAGCTGAGTCCCGCAGATATGAGGGGACCTGCTGTTTCTTTAGGGCGTTGAAGATGACATCCCAGTTGGCGGAGTTAAACGCATTTTTAATGTCCAGAGCGACAATGAGGCAGTACTCTGTCCCTCCTCCTGACAATCTGGAGTCTAGAATAGCGCTGCTTGCTAACTCGAACACCATACTTAGAGCGTCGATGGTTGACCTCGCTTTGCGAAATCCAAACTGGTAAGGGGACAGCCGGTGGCTATGTCTATCGAATTGCTTAGCCTTGCCCTCAGCAGCTTTTAAGAAACTTTGCCAATGTTATTTAACAGACAGATTGGTCTGTAAGATGAAGGCTCCCCAGACCATTTATCTGGCTTCGGGAAAAGCAACAGCGGAAAGGTCCTTTCATGCAGGCAGGCATTGAAAAATGCGGCAAATTGTTCGGCTTTATTTGTACAAAAAAAACAGTACAGTCAAGTGGCCAAACGATACCGAGCACCGGCTTATTAACCTGCGGACCCAACTCCCGACCATCTGACCGAGGGTCGCACCACTTATCGTGCGGTTACGATGATCGCGAACATATATACAAATGACACAAAACTAACTTTTTAATGGAGCAAGTAGGAGTGGCACTATGTATTAAGTGGGAAAGATCGTTATCAATAGAACTCAGAACACGAAAAGGGCTATGAAGAGCATAATAAGAACTACAAGTTTGAAGAGATATAGGTACAACATTTCTAGTATTTCTAATAGGAATAGCAAAGTTAATTTGGTTAATTAATTCAGTAGAATCCCTTTCACCATTGGAGAAGGAAAATCTATTAGTAAAAGTCTACTGCGATAAGACGGCAAATTGTTAATAGTGTCCAAGTTAAGACCTCTAAGTGCGAAGTGCGCCTTGTGTTGACAAAGCTAGCTTCAGCGCTTGATTTGGACCATTCGGACCTGATTTGTTCGCCGCGATACTTTTGGCTACACCAAGTACCTCCTCCGGTGTGATGGCCGCGGTTTTGTCTTTGTAGAGCGATGACACTGCAGGCCAGGCCTGCGATCTCCCGTGTGGGAAGAGGCACTCCAAAATGGCCTGAATTCTGTCTGGCTCCATGGAAGGTAAGTGATGATTTCCAGCATATGTTCGCTTAACCACCGATATGTACGTTTACCTGTCGCACAGCTGCAGGTAGCATTCACGCTTGATCGCCTTAATCGCCCTCTTAAGCGTACCTCTCTCCCGCCTGTATTCCTCCCGTCTTGTTGCAAAATGAAGCCTTTTGACTGACATAGCCTCCTAGCTCTAATGCAGGCGTGGCGTGCCATGTCAATTTCCGCGTTCCACCAATACGTGGGAACGCGGGGACGCTTCTAGAGACGACGTAGTGCCATGCTGTTGTCGCATGCCGAGGAAATTTGCGCAGCCATTTGAGCTGCACTAGATTCGGCGTAGCCCGATGTGGAGAGGTGCTTGATTTCTCTGGAGAACACCGCAGTGTCAAATGTTACCTGGCGGTAGAATTTCATATTCGGCGCGCTATGCACAATACGCTCTTGCTGGCCAGCAAGTGTGCATATAATGGCGTTGTGGTCGCTGGCTGTAGATGTCGCTAGTCGCCCACTGAGCTGCGTTGAATAAGCAGGGGCTGACAAACGTATGGTCAATTACGGAGCCAGCTTCAGCTCTTTAAAAAGTTTGTCCGTTTCCGCTGTTCAAAAGCGCCAGATCCAGTGCAGCAAGTATCTCTTAGAGCACCTTGCTTCTGGTGTTTGTTGAAACGCTGCCCCGCTCCAGTGAACATGCATTGAATTCACCTGCGAGAATAATTCTGATGCGACCCCTACTCCAGGAAAGCGGAGAAAGCAGTGAGTGGCAAGCTGTGTGCAAGGTAACAGCACAAGCTGCCCAGTCTTGCTCTTACAAATCCTTCGAACTGCTGCACATCCGTAAGCTGTTGAGCTGCACATCTCAACCACAACGCAACCTTCTTGCTGGTGTCCGACGCCCAGATGGATGATGGAGCAATCGGCGCTCGGTGCGGTTCGCTCAGTATGCATATGTCAATGCCATACTCCTCTGTTGTTAAAAAACACAAACAGCACACCACAAAAAGTGTTACACTGTGTGATTTAAAGTACGCACACTACCGAACTGAATTTAAATGCGCGCGGGCGATCTACCGCTGAGGGAGGCTTCTGCAGACGGCTGCGAGGATTGCTAAAGAACGCGCGTGGCGGTAGTAAACAGATGGACAGGTATGTATGCCTGTATACACGCATTTTCTCTACCCAACCATCGCAGCTCTATCATCGTAGAGGCTGCAAAAGCGTAAGCCGCATGCCAGACATATTGCCTCTCTATCATTTGGTGCACCAGGTTGGCTGGAAAAAGATACTGCTATATTTGGTATAAGGAGATACGTCCACCGTCCTTTAGTGGATGAGTCCCACTGCTGCTGCCAGGCCTCAAAGATCCGCTCGCGGGCAGCCACCCGAACACCTCTTCTCTTCAACGGAACAGAACTGTCAATGCTTCCATGGCAGAGATACGGACTGGGTCATCCCAGCAATCACAAGCGCTGCCTCTAAAGATATAGTGTGGAACGCACAACATACTCGCAGTGCGGAGAGCCGAAATGTGGATTCTATGCCCTTCATTCAGCTGAGCACCGACATAGCGCCGACCCAGATTGGTGCTGCGTACAGCATGACCGACTTCATAACGTGCATTAGCAGAAACCTCGTAGGCTGCCGCGGACCTTGCGTGTTTGGCATCATCCTTACTAGTGCTCGCCCAGTAATCGCCGCCTGCCTATGGACAAACGCTAGATGCTCTCCGAAGCTGGGGCACATATCAATGACCACGCCGTGGTAGCGGATTCAGTCCTTAGACCTCAACGTGACGCCATCTACGTAAAGTTCACGAACTCCACCTTTTTTCTGCCACTGATGAGTACCGCTTCCGTTTTATGAGCAGCCAACTTCAGACCCACGGATGACAACCATTGAGTCACGGTGTCCATGCAAAAATTGCACAGTATACGAATTTTCCCCCTCGTCTGTTTGATATGATACTTAAGGATTCGGTTATCAAAGTAGCTTGTCACAATCGCTACTAGATAATCAGGCACCCGAAGCCGCACTAAAGACGGTTCAGCCACCCCTAACCTATTCTACCCATATTTGTTATGCTAGAGTTCACTTGTTGTAAAGAGCTAAAGGGTTCCTCAAAAACTGCCTTAATATATTACGCCTACCAGTTCCGCAATTTTTGAGCTAAAGCTACCAAGTTTGGTGTCAATAAAAGCTATAAAATCCCCCCCACCCCTTACACCCGACAATAGCATGAAATATCTTTATCTTACTCACCAATCATTAGTAGCGCTACCGTCAGATGTAAACTTTGCGGGGCCGCTAAACCTGTGGCGTAAAATGTTGCACCGCCGAGGGCGATGCCCGCACCTCCAAGCGCGACAACAGCAAATAAAGCGCGCAGCGGCTGTCCAGAAAACCATTGACCACAACAACCTTTAAATGAACGTTCTGATGGGGTTCTGAAAATAAACAAATAAAAATTTCTGCATTTTCGGGATAATTAAAAAAAACACAAGTGCGAAGGCTCTAGTCGGGCTCTCCAGATACCCTGAACCCAGTTGCAATAAATAAATTAAATTTATATAAGACTTTGGCATTCTTATTTAACATCA
Organism: Scaptomyza flava; assembly: GCA_030179655.1. Lineage (NCBI taxonomy): Eukaryota > Metazoa > Arthropoda > Insecta > Diptera > Drosophilidae > Scaptomyza > Scaptomyza flava. Next base: position 61,971,874 of record JARNME010000404.1, read on the forward strand.
ATTGATTAAACTCGATGTCTCCGGTTTTTTAACCGATTTGGACGAAATTTTCAGAAAATTTCTATCGTTACCCATTATATAAGCCCTAATTTTTTCATTTTCTAAATTTGATATCTTTTGTTATCGATTCCACGTGTATATCGGAAACCACAATAGTTATCCATAATTCGAAGCAAGCTTGTTCTGCTTATGGTATAGAGAACTTATATTCAAAATCTGAAGTATCTAGCTCTTTAAGTCTCTGAGATCCTCGCGTTCATACAGACGGACAGACGGACATGGCTATATCGTCTTGGCTGTTGATGCTGATCAAGAATATATATACTTTACGGAGTCGAAGATGCTTCCTTCTGCATGTTACATACTTTTGCACAAAACCATTATACCCTTTTTACCCATTTCATGAGTTAAGGGTATAAAAACATGATCAGCAAAAGGCATATGAAGCATTTGATAAAAAAAGAGAGGGAGAACATTTTAGAAGAAGCAGTGGCAAGTGAAACAGAAGTGTGCGGTGTAAAAAGGAAATATAGCGAAATTTGTGATAATAAGAATGTTCATATTGAGGGTGTTGAAGCTATTAAAGTTGACTTTGACTTTGGTGACGTCTTAGACGAAAACAATGATTCTGTGTTCGAAATTCCAGATGACGAAAAATCATTATCGTTAAATGAAAAGTTAAAGTTTTGGTTTCTTGAATTTAAACCAAGAAGGAATGCAGTTATTGCCCTCATTAAAGTTCTACAAAGTGAAGGTTTATGTGTGAACAATTTTTATAAACTTTCATCAGAAAAAAAACCCTATATAAAGTATGTGCGGTGGTAACTACTTGAATGTGGGGTTAAAAAAACAGCTAATTAAACTATCGGGGGAGTGCAGCTGCCAAGCGACATCAATATTGATGTTAATATAGACGGACTGCCTTTGTTTAAAAGTTCAAGAGCACAGCTTTGGCCCATTTTAGTGAGAGTAAATAATATAAGGAATGCTCCAATTTTTCCGGCCGGGTCTTTTAGGTATACCAAACCTGAAAATAGTAATAAATATTTAGAAAAATTTTGTAATAAGTTGTGCGAACTTACAGAAAGTGGATTGGATCTAAACGGGAGGAGAATAGGTGTAGGGCTTAGAGCTATCGTTTGCGATGCACCAGCTAGAGCGTTTATAAGCGGAAAATCGGGGCACACTTCTTGTCACGGTTGCGCCAAATGTACTCAGGTAGCCAAAAAAATTAATGGCACGCTTACATATAGTATAACGTGTGGACAGTTAATAACAGACTATGACTTTTCATCTAGGAAATATCCAAACCAACATTTGGCAAAATACTTAGACCAAAAATCGGTTTTAGAAAATATTAAAGTAGGTATGGTTACCCAGATACCCTTAGATTGTATGCACCTTATAGAATTGGGAGTGATGAGAAAATTTTTAGTGCGGTTGCAAAAAAATAGTCTTGAAAAAAATTTCATTACAAAATAAACAAACTATATCTGAAAAATTGGTTAGCTTACGTAATTTCGTACCAAAAGAGTTTGCGCGGAAACCAAGGGCATTCGATGAGCTTATGCATTGGAAGGCAACTGAGTTTCGGCAATTTTTGTTGTACACTGGAATCGTCACTTTAAAAGATGAAGTTGATGGTGACCAGTATTATGTTTTTTGTTTACTGCATTGTGCCTATAGGTTACTATGTTGTCCACTGCAACGCGACAAGAACTTAAAAATGTCTTAACAAATATTAAAACTTTTTGTTGAGAACTTTCCAGCAATCTTTGGCGAAAACAGTGTTTCGTACAATGTACACAGCTTGCTGCACGTTAAGAATACAGTCGAAATTGGTGATCCAGTGAATGGCTCTTGTTATTATTTACAAACACTTAAAAACTGCGTTCGAAAGACTACAATGATTCTTCAACAAATACATAGTAACGATAGAACTTTTCTGAAAAATTCGTCCAAATCGGTTAAGAAACACCGGAGATATCAAATTTAATCGTTTGAAGCTAAGTCCTTATACCAAAGTCAATTCTAAATTTAATTTACATATTTATTGCAACTGGGTTCAGGGTATCTTCTAGTCGGGCTCTCCCGACTTGAGCCATCTTACTTGTTTTTGCCAGTTTTAGTGCAATTGTGATCACGCTGTGCTGTGCATTATAAAGTTTTGTGCTTTAAAATCTTGAAACAATTAAATAAATAAAAACAAGTGGAAACGTTGCAGTCGGACGCAACCGACTGCGGCATACTCGATACCAGTATTAAAACAGGTAAAAAGAAGCCTGATTGCAAAGGTGTATGGATGGGGCAGCGGTGTACGCTGCCTTAAAGATTCTCCGATGCAGTTGGGGATGCCACCAACTATCTTCCTTCCCATTTTTACTGCAGATCTTTAAGAAATGTCAATTGCTATCTTCATACCAAATTTGGTAACTCTAGCTCGAAGTTTGTAAAGTGGGAAGGGGCTGGGGCAGTATGGGGGGCTCCAATTTTGATGCGATTTGGGGTCATGCATCTTCAATTGGGCCTGCCGAAGTTGAAACTGGGAAGTAGGCTGGGGCGTATGGGGCGTGGCATCCAAAGTTTTGCTGCCGATCTATGTGGAATGTCAATTGCTACCTTCCTTCCAAATTTGGTGACTCTAGCTCAAAGTTTGTAAAAAGTGGGGAAAGGGGTGCTGGGGGCGGTATGGCTGGGCGTGGCATCCAAATTTTTGATGCAGATCTTTGTGGAATGTCAATTGCTATCTTCCTTCCAAATTTGGTGACTCTAGCTCGAAGTTTGTAAAACTTGGGGAGAGTAGGGCTGGGGGCGGTAAGGGTGGGCGTGGCATCCAAAGTTTTGCTGCCGATCTATGTGGAATGTCAATTGCTACCTTCCTTCCAAATTTGGTGACTCTAGCTCAAAGTTTGTAAAAAGTGGGGAAAGGGGTGCTGGGGGCGGTATTGGTGGGCGTGGCATCCAAAGTTTTGCTGCAGATCTATGTGGAATGTCAATTGCTACCTTCATACAAAATTTGGCGACTCTAGCTCAAAGTTTGTTAAAGGTGAAGAGAGGGGGGCGGAAGGGGTGGGCGTGGCTCCAAAACTTTGATGCAGTTTTTTGGGGGTCGTTGCAAGCTATCTTCCTACCAAATTTGGTGGCTCTAGCTCCACAACTCTGGAAGATACACGCATTCCCGCTTTTGACGAAGCGTTGGGGCATCTGGGGGCGGCTAGGGTGGTATTGGTGGGCGTGGCATCCAAACTTTTGATGCAGCTTTTGGGGGGTCATCATAGCCTATCTTGGCACCAAATTTGGTGGCTCTAGCTCAAAAACTGTGGGAGATATAGGCTTTTTTTACTTTAAAATGCAGGGGGCTGGGGGCGGAATGGGGGGCTTGGCTCAACAATTTTTGATGCAGTTTTTTGGGGCTTGCTAGTAGCTATCTTCTTACCAAATTGGGTAGTTCTAGCTGTAAGGGTGTGTGAAATATGCGGATTTATCGTTTTTGAGTTATCGAATTTATCGATTTGCCAGCCCCCCAGTTATCGTAGAACCCCAATCTTGACACTTTAATTTACTATCCCATAGATAAAGAGAATTGGAAAGTTTCAAGTCTCTAGCTTGAAGGGTGTGGAAAAAAGTTGCGTTCATACAGACGGACAGACGGACAGACACCATGACGGACATTGCACAAACCCAATATACTCTTTACCTTCGGTATCGAGTATAAAAACATGTTTTACTATTACAGCAGTGAACCAATGGCATTAACAAAAACTCCCCCCTGTATGCTTTAGCGATAGCTTTAGATTCTAACTCTGAAACTAAAAATTGTTCCTCACAGCTCGATGCGTTATTATCAACTAGAAATATCCTAATAGTTTTTGATTCTACGTGTTCAATGAAAAAGTTCTTAATATTTTGTTGCCGTATACCTATAATAGTTCCCCCATGATCTTTATTAAATCTTAAAATTCTGACGGGTATGTTCTTTTTAATGTAGCAATAATTGTTTGGGCAACAAGAAGTTAGCAAAAAATCTTTAAAAATGCATTTATTATTAGTAATGATGGGTTGGTTTAATTCTATTTTATTTTGAAATTGTACTTCTGAAATTCTCCTATGTATTTGTTGAAGAATCTTTGTAGGCTTTCGAACGCAGTTTTTAAGTGTTTGTAAATAATAACAAGAGCCATTCACTGGATCACCAATTTTGACTGTATTCTTAACGTGCAGCAAGCTGTGTACATTGTACGAAACACTGTTTTCGCCAAAGATTGCTGGAAAGTTCTCAACAAAAAGTTTTAATATTTGTTAAGACATTTTTAAGTTCTTGTCGCGTTGCAGTGGACAACAAAGTAACCTATAGGCACAATGCAGTAAACAAAAAACATAATACTGGTCACCATCAACTTCATCTTTTAAAGCGACGATTCCAGTGTACAACAAAAATTGCCGAAACTCAGTTGCCTTCCAATGCATAAGCTCATCGAATGCCCTTGGTTTCCGCGCAAACTCTTTTGGTACGAAATTACGTAAGCTAACCAATTTTTCAGATATAGTTTGTTTATTTTGTAATGAAATTTTTTTCAAGACTATTTTTTTGCAGCCGCACTAAAAATTTTCTCATCACTCCCAATTCTATAAGGTGCATACAATCTAAGGGTATCTGGGTAACCATACCTACTTTAATATTTTCTAAAACCGATTTTTGGTCTAAGTATTTTGCCAAATGTTGGTTTGGATATTTCCCAGATGAAAAGTCATAGTCTGTTATTAACTGTCCACACGTTATACTATATGTAAGCGTGCCATTAATTTTTTTGGCTACCTGAGTACATTTGGCGCAACCGTGACAAGAATAGTGCCCCGGTGTTCCGCTTATAAACGCTATAGCTGGTGCATCGCAAACAATAGCTCTAAGCCCTACACCTATTCTCCTCCCGTTTAGATCCAATCCACTTTCTGTAAGTTCGCACAACTTATTACAAAATTTTTCTAAATATTTATCACCGGCCGGAAAAATTGGAGCATTCCTTATATTATTTACTCTCACTAAAATGGGCCAAAGCTGTGCTCTTGAACTTTTAAACAAAGGCAGTCCGTCTATATTAACATCAATATTGATGTCGCTTGGCAGCTGCACTCCCCCGATAGTTTAATTAGCTGTTTTTTTAACCCCACATTCAAGTAGTTACCACCGCACATACTTTATATAGGGTTTTTTTTCTGATGAAAGTTTATAAAAATTGTTCACACATAAACCTTCACTTTGTAGAACTTTAATGAGGGCAATAACTGCATTCCTTCTTGGTTTAAATTCAAGAAACCAAAACTTTAACTTTTCATTTAACGATAATGGTTTTTCGTCATCTAGAATTTCGAACACAGAATCATTGTTTTCGTCTAAGACGTCACCAAAGTCAAAGTCAACTTTAATAGCTTCAACACCCTCAATATGAACATTCTTATTATCACAAATTTCGCTATATTTCCTTTTTACACCGCACACTTCTGTTTCACTTGCCACTGCTTCTTCTAAAATGTTCTCCCTCTCTTTTTTTCCACGGCTTAAATGCCTTTTGCTGATCATGTTTTTATACCCTTAACCCATAAAATGGGTAAATAAGGGTATAATGGTTTAATACACATAATATCGATAACAAAAAATATTGAATTTGGAAAATCTAAAAGTGAGGGTTGAAGTAATGGGTAATATAATATAACTTTCCTGAAAATTTCGTCCAAATCGGTTGAGAAACACCGGAGATATCGAATTAAATCGTTTGAAGCTAAGTCAGTATACCAAAGTATTACATAAATTTAATTTATGTATTGCAACTGGGTTCAGGGTATCCTCTAGTCGGGCTCTCCCGACTAGAGCCTTCTTACTTGTTTTATGTATGTATGTATATATATTTGTAAAAAGTTAGGTACATAAATAAAGTAAGGTACTTCTCGTTTTTTATTTATTTGTTGAATATATATATTTTTATGTATTTATGTGGTTTCTTTTTGTTGCTGACTCCTTTGTTGTTGTTAAACTTTTTTTGTGGTTATTTAAAACTTTTTTGTTGATTTGTTTGTAGAACTCCTGTATTTTTATACACTTGTTTTTAATTGTATTTATTAATTAATAATTATACTCGATACCGAAGGTAAAGAGTATATTGGTTTTTTGCAATGTCCGTCATGGTGTCTGTCCGTCTGTCCGTCCGTATGTGTGCAAGTTTTTTCCACACCCTTCAAGCTAGGGCCTTGGAACTTTCCAATTCTCTTAATCTATGGGATAGTAAATTAAAGTGTCAAGATTGGGGTTCTACGATAACTGGGGGGCTGGCAAATCGATAAATTCGATAACTCAAAAACGATAAATCCGCATATTTCACACACCCTTACAACTAGAACTACCCAATTTGGTAAGAAGATAGCTACTAGCAACCCCCAAAAATCTGCATCAAAAATTTTGGAGCCACGTCCCCCATTCCGCCCCCAGCCCCCCGCATTTTAAAGTTAAAAAAGCCTATATCTCCCTCAGTTTTTGAGCTATAGCTACCAAATTTGGTGCCAAGATAAATGATGATGGCCCTCCAAAAACTGCGTCAAAAGTTTGGATGCCACTTCCACCAATACCACCCTAGCCGCCCCCAGATGCCCCAACGCTTCGTCAAAAGCGGGAATGCGTGTATCTTCCAGAGTTGTGGAGCTAGAGCCACCAAATTTGGTAGGAAGATAGCTTGCAACGACCCCCAAAAAACTGCATCAAAGTTTTGGAGCCACGCCCACCCCTTCCGCCCCCCTCTCTTCACCTTTAACAAACTTTGAGCTAGAGTCGCCAAATTTTGTATGAAGGTAGCAATTGACATTCCACATAGATCTGCAGCAAAACTTTGGATGCCACGCCCACCAATACCGCCCCCATCCCCCCTTTTCAAACTTCTTACAAACTTCGAGCTAAATTCACAAAATTCGGAAGGAAGATAGCAATTGACATTTCACAAAGATCTGAGTCAAAAATTTGGATGCCACGCCCACCCACACCGCCCCAGCCCCCTTTCCCCACTTCTTACAAACTTTGAGCTAGAGTCGCCAACTTTTGTATGAAGGTAGCAATTGACATTCCACATAGATCTGCAGCAAAAATTTGGATGCCACGCCCACCTATACCGCCCCCAGCACCCCTTTCCACACTTCTTACAAACTTTGAGCTAGAGTCACCAAATTTGGAAGGAAGGTAGCAATTGACATTCCACATAGATCGGCAGCAAAACTTTGGATGCCACGCCCACCCATACCGCCCCCAGCCCTACTTTCCCTACCTTTTACAAACTTTGAGCTAGACTCACCAAATTTGGTATGAAGGTAGCACTTGACATTCCACATAGATCTGACTCAAAAATTTGGATGCCACGCCCACCCATACCGCCCCAGCCCCCTTTCCCCACTTCTTACAAACTTTGAGCTAGAGTCGCCAACTTTTGTATGAAGGTAGCAATTGACATTCCACATAGATCTGCAGCAAAAATTTGGATGCCACGCCCACCTATACCGCAACCAGCACCCCTTTCCACACTTCTTACAAACTTTGAGCTAGAGTCACCAAATTTGGAAGGAAGGTAGCAATTGACATTCCACATAGATCGGCAGCAAAACTTTGGATGCCACGCCCACCCATACCGCCCCCAGCCCCCCTTACCCCACGTTTACAACTCGAGCTAGAGTCACCAATTTGAAGAAGATGCAATGACATTCCACAAGATCGCATCAAACTTTGGAGCCACGCCACCAATACCGCCCCCTCCCCCTTTTCAAACTCTTACAACTTCGAGCTAATTCACCAATTGGAAGGAAGATAGCAATTGACATTTCACAAAGATCTGAGTCAAAAATTTGGATGCCACGCCCACCCACACCGCCCCAGCCCCCTTTCCCCACTTCTTACAAACTTTGAGCTAGAGTCGCCAACTTTTGGATGAAGGTAGCAATTGACATTCCACATAGATCTGCAGCAAAAATTTGGATGCCACGCCCACCTATACCGCCCCCAGCACCCCTTTCCACACTTCTTACAAACTTAGAGATAGAGTCACCAATTTAAGTATGAAGGTAGCATTTGACATTCCACATAGATCTGCAGCAAAACTTTGGATTCCACGCCAACCCATACCGCCCCCAGCCCCCCTTATCACACTTCTAACAAACTTCGAGCTAAAGTCACCAAATTTGGAAGGAAGATAGCAATTGACATTTTACATAGATCTGAGGCAAAAATTCGGATGCCACGCCCACCCACACCGCCTCCAGCCCTACTCTCCCCACCTTTTACAAACTTTGAGCTTGAGTCACCAAACTTGGTATGAAGGTAGCAATTGACATTCCACATAGATCTGCAGCAAAAATTTGGATGCCACGCCCACCCATACCGCCCCAGCCCCCTTTCCCCACTTTTTACAAACTTTGAGCTAGATACACCAAATTCGGTATGAAGATAGCAATTGAAATTCAACATAGATCTGCAGCAAAAATTTGGATGCCAAGCCCACCCACACCGCCCCCAGCCCTACTCTCCCCACCTATGACAAACTTTGAGCTAGAGTCACCAAATTTGGTATGAAAGTAGCAATTGACATTCCACATAGATCTGCAGCACAAATTTGGATGCCACGCCCACCCATACCGCCCCAGCCCCCTTTCCCAACTTTTTGCAAACTTCGAGCTAGTTACCAAATTTGGTATGAAGATAGCAATTGACATTCCACATAGATCTGACTCAAAACTTTGGATGCCACGCCCACCCATACCGCCCCAGCCCTCCTTTCTCCGTTTCTTACAAACTTCGAGCTATAGTCACAATATTTGGAAGGAAGATAGCTGGTGGCATCCTCATCTGCATCGGAGAGTCTTTAAGGCAGCGTGCACCCCTGCCCAGTGCGTACCCCTTTGAAATCAGGCCTCTTTTTAAGCGGTTTGAATACTGGTATCGAGTATGCCGCAGTCGGTTGCGTCCGACTGAAACGTTTCCACTTGTTTCAATAAATTTTTAGTTAAGCTTCAAAAATAAAATTTTTGCATAGTTAACAATACAAAAAAAATTTTAAAGATTCGTAAAAGGCAAGTCATTTCTTTGGTAGCATAAGGCAAGAGGTGAAGGTTCAACATAAGTTTATTTTTTTTTTTTAATTTTTTTTTTTTTTTAATTGAATTATTTTTAGTGAATTAGGAAACTAGCAATAAGTTTACAAATCCTATTGATAAATCTTAGCTAACAGCACATTTATTTTTATTTTGACTGTATTCTGAGTGCGCTTTCCAAAAAATCATCGCTGGGTTTGTAAGTCGTTAGGACGAAGACGGGATTGGCTGCGGAGCCTTGTGAACCATTTCGCGAGATGATTAGTGTGCGATGAGAGCTTGCTTAAATATTTTACTTTTTGTTCTGCTATTTCCTCCTTGACTGTTAAGACGTTTAAGTCTTTATAATTGTTTTCGTTCCGAACATACCACGGTGACCCGGTAATGGTTCTCAAGATTTTTGACTGGGCTCTCAGGACAATGTCAATGCCATAGGTCTAGATTGGTTTTAGAACAGAGTTGCAAAGCAGGACCTTGTAGTCCAAACTAATGGATGAGCGAGCATTGATGAGCCAATGGAGGAATTTGAATTGAATTTCCAGTTGAACGATAAAAATGGTGCTTTGCTGATTTAACCAAAGTGTGGTGAACGTGGCGAGATGAACTACCCTCGATGCGGTCTGCTAGGCACTATCGGCGAAAAGTTTCCATATGATGATCGCTAATTTTTTGCCCCGACAAAATTGGTTGAATTATCAGACCAAATCTGGCTGGGTTTCCCACACAGCAAAATGAAACGTTTAAGCGCACTTAGAAACATTGCAGTAGACAAGTCTTTCACAAGCTCCATATGTAACATATGAAGACACTAATGTAGGCCTTGATAGATTGTCGATTGCGACCTTCAGACTTATATAAGAATGTACCGCAATAATCGATCCCTGTTACAGCAAAGGACCGAACTATCTGTAGATGTTCACTTGGTTCTTCTTCGCTATTATTGGCTCCAGAAACTTTGGCTTGGCTCTAAACAGATCACACATATGCTGACCGCCTAAGAAACGGTTCTAAGCCCACCTATGAGCCAACACTCGAGCCGGAATGAATTCTTGAGTCGGCCACCAACACGCACGAGTCCAAATTCGTCAAGCTTCATGCTGGCCCTCTGCTCTTGAATGGCTGCCACACGGTAAGCTACAAATACATTGAAGCGGAAGGGCTCGTCGCTGATCCAGAACAAAGCAACAGATGAGTCACACTAGCAAAAAAACTTTGCAGAGAAGATACCCAAATCCATGATTTTGCGAAGCAGTTTGGCTACTAACACAGCTCCACATAATTCAAGCTTAGGTAATCAAAGAATTCAAGAATTCAGTTGGATAATTGACTACCTCATCTTGATTCAAAACGCAATCAATCGATCTATGTGTTGTAGCTTCTCCTGGCAGTTTTTCTTGAATGGCAAAATTGATTTCGTTGACGTGTATATTTTTCGGTGCCAATATTGCGCGTTCACTTAAATCTCCACATAAATCTTGCATTGTTCTATTGAATGCTTCTAATGACTTTTTGTTAGCCATTGGGCACTCATCCCATAGCACTATTCCAGCTCATCGCAAAACTTTTGCAATTTCTGAATTCCTCGATATGTTGCAGACGGCATGCGGTCCAATGCGATTTTGAACAATCGAATCAATTCATTGTGTTCATCGAGAAATCTTTGTAAATTCAGTACGATTTCTCGCCTTGTGTCGGTCCCAATTGTACACCGTTGATTCAGTTGGTCAGTTTCATTACCTATAAAATATATTTGCAAAAATTTATACTCAGCATCGGTATGGTAAGAGCGAGCCTGCTCGATGGTATATTTGTCCCTGAATCTGAAAAAAATTTGATGTAGGATTGGAATATTTAAAATGTCAAGTACCTTGAACGTCGGCATAAATCTATCTCTAATGATCTCTGTGGCACCAAAAGAAGTCATTGAAAGCATGAATTGTATGCTTGTACATTTTAGTACAGTACAGTACAGTACATTTTATTTTTATTTTTTGTCTGTATTCTGATTCTTAAAATCATTGCTGGGGTGGTAAGTCGTTACGACGAAGACGGAATCGGCTGGGCAGCCTTGTGAGACCTCTCGCGAGATGATTAGTGTGCGATGAGAGCTTGATTACATATTGTACTGTTTGTTCTTCTATTTCCTCCTTGACTGTTAAGATGTTTAAGTCTTTATGAATGTTTTCGTTTCGAACATACCACGGTGCCCCGGTAATGGTTCTCAAGATTTTTGACTGGGCTCTCTGGACAATGTCAATGCTGCTGTTGCAAGCGTTCCCCCATAACTGAGAACCATAGGTCCAGATTGGTTTTGGAACAGAGTTGCATAGCAGGACCTTGTTGTCCAAACTAATGGAAAAGCGAGCATTGATGAGCCAATGGAGGCTATTGGCTTTCAGTTTGAGATGTGTTAGTTAGTTAGTCTTCTGTCTAAGTGTACGCCCAGATACGTTACATCGTTTGCTTTTGGAAGTGTGGTGTTGTTTAACGTGAGCGGTGGACAATCTTGCCTGTTGAGGGTGAAAGTTACTTGCTTACATATTTGTTCGTTTACCTTAATTCGCCAATCTGATAACCATTTTCCACGTTGACAAGATGAAGGGCTAGTTGCACTGTTGCTTGTATTGGGCGGAGCGGCTGAGAATAGCTGTATCATCAGCAAAGGTAGATGTTGTCAATCGGCTACTCATTGGGATGTCTGCTGTCAATAGCACGCACAGTGTTGGTCCACGTACGCTGCCCTGTGGAACACCAGCTGTGTTCGTCAAACATTGCAGTGTAGATGTAAATCTTACTGCGAACTTCCTGTCGTAGAGGTACGACTTAAGCAGCTTATGTGTGTTGTTTGGGAGGATTGTTTTGATCTTATGCAGCAGACCTTCCAACCAAACTTTTTCGAATGGCTGAGAAACATCCAGAAATATTGCAGTGCAGTATTCTCTAATTTCGAACGCGCTTTGTATCTTTGATGTTATTCTGTTAACCTGCTCAATTGTTCCGTACTTTTCACGAAAGGCAAATTGGTGTGATGGGATTATGTTATGAAGATTCAGGAATGAATTTATCCGGGACGGCAAACATTTTTCAAAAAGTTTTGATAGACACGATAACAAGCTTATACTTAGGTCTATACGACATGGGTACTGTAAGATCTTTTCCAGGCTTTGGTATCATAATGATAATGTACTTTTCCATCTGTCTGGATAGTGGCCAAGTTTGGTGATTGCAGATCGCACAGTAAGGAAGCTCAATAATCATCTTTGGGTTTATTTGGTCACCTCCTGGAGATTTTTTTGGGTTCAATTGCTCCTTAATGATTCTAACGATTTCATTCGGGCGAAACTTGATTGAATCGTGTTGAAGCTGAGAGCCGTTTGAAGCAGTCGGTTGTGCAAACGAATTTGTTGCAGGGTTAGGTTGGAACACTTTTTGAAGATGAGTAGCAAATGTGTTAGCTCTTTCTTTATCGCTGCGGGCCCAGCCGCCAGCGAAGTTTCTTATAGGCATTACTGTTTCTGTTAGGGAGCTTAGAGTTGGGTGAGCTCTCCACAATGAGTTTTTTGTACAGGTGGTTGATAATTGCTCGATGTAACGGCGTTGAGCGCACTCGTCCTCGATTTTTAACGCTTTGGTGAGTTTAAGTGTGGCGTCTTTTAGTTTTTGCTTTGCCGATGGCGATCTGTTCGATTGCCAGTCACGTCGTAAGCAATTCAAGAACGAGCTGTTCAATTTTTAGATTTAAAGTCCTTTGGTTGTGTATTGTTTTTGGTGTTTGAGGCGTAGCGGTGCGAGCTGCGGCGACGAAGACAAAAGTGTTAACAAAACTATCAATGTCAGCTACATCAACGAGACGTGGCTTAAGCTTAATGTGTGAGCTCGTATATTTTTTGTATCTGAGCCAGTTAGTTTTATGTGAAGTTAACTTACCGGGTCGATTTATGAATTCGGGGTGTCGTTGCAGATTTATTAGGGCTGGCGGGTGATCTGATGATAGATCCAAATGGAACTCTGCACTTATCAGTCTACGCGAAATGTTTTTGGTGACTGTAAAATCAATCAAATCGGGTAGTTTTTTGGGATCTGTCGGCCAGTATGTTGGTCTGCCAGGAGAAACGTGGTCGAGCTTGTTGTTAGCTTTTATAATTGCATTGAAGAGCTGCTTTCCTTTTGGATTCACTAGGCGAGATCCCCAGTGTGTGTGCTTGGAATTGCAGTCTCCTGCTGCTATAAAGCATACTCCTAGTGAGTTAAAAAATTCCATAAATTGGTCTTCAGATATGGTATAACGCGGAGGGCAGTATACAGCGGCAAGAGTAAGTTGGTTCCTGTTGTGTATGCGGAGAGTCATGTAGTGACTCGCTTGAGTGTAGTTATAGGACTGTTTATTTCATTATTTTGATACATTGAATAAGAGTAGTTATCGGTTCTTAATGATATGCGATATATGCGATATTTGTGTGCAATCGATTTATAACGAATATATTAGTACATATATAACACATCTTCTCCCTGAATTTATAAACGCATAGTGGCTTTTATCTTTTTGAAATTAGGAGGCGTGAACCGATTGACAGCTTGGCGAGCTCGACTTCTTCTGCGGACTGGAATACCCGAACTGCGTTGTTGGCGCTGAGATGAGACTTCTGCCAGTGGTGCTGTAGGAGCGAAGTTGGGCTGAGCAATACTTGTCGTATTTTGAGGAGTGCTTTTTTGCAGATTCCCATCATTGCTTGATGGTAGCGAGCTGACTGACGATTGGTTTGAGTCAGCTGTGAACCAGAAAGGATTAAAGCCGTTATAGGTGCTGAATGATTCCTTGTTATCATTTGACCTTGGTTTTAACTGATTAATATGGCGTTTGATGTAACCATATTGCGAACGAACGATAAATAACATTCGGCCTAGTGGACGATCGATTATGGCTTGGATCCACTTTTCTCCTTTGGCGTAGTTTCGAGCATATACCTTTTGGTTTGGCGAGAACTTTTGTGAAGGCTGCTTGTTTTGACGATCAGTTGGCTGCTCGAAAAGTTGGCTTAAAATTGCGCGAACAGGGCGACCATGAATTAGTTCTGCGGGCGTTTTTCCTTGGGCGTTTGGTGTGAAGCGATATGACGCTAGATACTTCAGGACTGCTGCTTTTGCTGTGAACCCATCAGTAACATTTTTGCTTACTGAGTATTTAAATGATTGTACAAATCGCTCTGCAAGTCCATTCATTGCAGGATGAAAAGTTGCTGTTTTGATGTGATTGATACCGTTTGCAACGCAAAATTGGGTGAATGCGTCTGCTGTTAGTTGTGGGCCAATGTCGCTGACCAAGGTGTTTGGAAAACCTTCGATGGCAAAGATTGCTGTCAATGCTGCTATAGTGTTGGCTGTTGTTGTAGATGACATTTGTGTGACGAACGGGAACTGAGAGTATGCATCTACACAGATGAGCCACATTGAATCAAATATCGGACTAGCAAAGTCGATATGGATCCTCTCCCAGGCTGAAGTTGCTTGCGGCCAACTCTGAAATTCTTTAACTGGAGAAGGATTATTAGTTTTAGAAATGTTGCATGACTTGGCAATATGGGCGATATCCTCATCAATGCTAGGCCACCATACATGCTGGCGTGCTAGTTGTTTCATCCTTACGATGCCCCAAAGACCATAATGTAAGAGCTTAATGATGTCATTTCGCAATGCTTTCGGTATGATGATGCGACTTATATCGGTGTGTAAACATAACAATTGCTTGTTGACTGTTATGGAGAATCGGCGATTGAAATAGGGCACTATTTCCGGATCGCTTGGCTTTTCTGGCCAGCCATTTGAAACAAAGTATCGTACTTTTTCAGAATGGTGTCTTTTTCCGTATGCTTGACTATTATGTCGGCATTTATTGGAGTTGATATTTCTACTAAGCTATAGCATTCTTCTGTTTTTTCGAACTCCTCATCTGTAGGCAACGGTAAGCGAGATAAAGTATCAGCGTTTCCGTGCTGAGTCGTTGCACGGAACCTGATCTCAAAGGTATAGGCCATAAGGATTATAGCCCAGCGTTGAAGTCTATGCGAAGTCATTGTAGGAAGATGCTTGCTCGGATTAAATATTGTAATTAACGGCTTGTGATCTGTTACCAGTATAAATTTACGTCCGTACAAATATTGATGAAACTTCTTTACCCCAAATATAGTAATAGAAAGTGATTCTTTCTCAATTTGGCTGTATTTGACTTGATGCTTGTCAAGTGTTTTTGATGCAAATGCTATTGGCCTTTCTTTTCCATCTGTTTGAATGTGTGATAACACAACACCAATGCCATATGACGATGCATCAGTGGCTAGCACGAGCGGTAGCTGTTTATTAAAATGTGCCAATTTTGTTGCATTTATAATGTGCGTTTTTAATGCAGTAAACGCCAGCTGCTGATCAGTACCAAATTTTAATTGTACGTTTTTGCGTCGGAGTTGATTTAGCGGAGCTGCTAACTGAGAGTAATTAGGTATAAAATTGCAGTAGTAGTTTACCTTTCCCATAAACGCGTCTAGTTGCTGAATGTTGTTTGGTGGTTGCAACTCTTTGACAGCTTGCAAACCCGATGTGTCAGGTAGGATGCCTGAAGCACTGACTCTTCTCCCTAAATACTCTATTTCCGATTGGAAAAATTAGCATTTCTCCTCTTTTCATCTTATGCCATTCTCCTGTAGAATAGTTAAGATTTGTTCGACGCGGGCAATGTGTTCGTCGCTTGTTGGCGCTGATATAATTATGTCGTAAAAATAGTTGCCACATCCTGGGATGCCACTAATAAGTTTCTGTAAGTAACGCTGGAATATAGCAGGCGCGCTAGCTATTCCATACGGCAGACGTTGGTACTGAAAAAGACCTAACGGGGTATTGACGACCATAATTTGTTTTGAAGCTTCATCTAGCTGCATCTGTAAGTAGGCATCTTTTAGGTCAATTTTTGTAAAATGTTTACCATGGCGAATTACTTGTTAAAGTGATTCACGTGTAGGCAGGGGATACTGCTCAATGTTGAGTTGCGTGTTGACGCCTTGTTTTAAGTCCCCGCAGATACGAATTGCTCCACCTGGCTTGGGTGCGAGAACAATCGGCGATGCCCAGTTGCTCAACTTAATGGGCTTCCAGATACCGGCTTTTTACTGCACTTCATTATTTTTGGACTGTTAAGCATTTTATACGTTGTTACATTTATTATTGACACCGAAGAACCCGAATTTATTTCTAATGGAATGTTTTGATTGAAAATAGCCAGATCAATAATGTTTTTATTTTCATCTATTTCCATAATAGTGTACACACTGTTCGATTGTGATTTTTTTCGAAGTTCTCTTTTAACGCAGCTACTGTTTTAGTTTTTAGACGACTGTACGTTATGCAATGCATCAAAAGGCGTGTGGACTATGATTTGATCGCGGATCATCTCATCTTCGAAGTTGCTTGAGCACCCTTCGGCTTTGCATACAAATTGACACTCGCGTGCAATTCCACGCAGATCGGCAACCCAATCACGATGTGACTGTGAGTTCCGCATCTCTCGTTTAAAGAATTCGTATCGAGCGGCTACTACGTGACGCTTGGCTATAAAGTGTTCCGTTAACTTTTTTCTTAGATCACTGTATGTTTTGTCGTTTAAATTGTCTTCACCAAATAGGTTTTTCAACAGTTCAAACAATTCTGCGCCGATCCAGGATAGAAAATATGATTTTTGCTTCTCTGGAGCAGACACTGAATACGCCACGAAATGTTGTGTTAGTTGTTGGAGGTATGACTCCCAATTTTGCTGTTCTCTTTTAAAACTTGGAAACGGAGGGCATATGGTTAATTCACCCGGTTGGCTTGAATTCCCACTTTGGAGTACATTCCGATCGAAGACCGTTTGCATCCATTGTTGCTGCTGTTCTAGCATGTTCTTGGCAAATTGTTGCTGAAGAGCCAACAGTTTTTCAATATCGTTTTGTTCGTTCGGCATTTTAAGGCTGTTAAAACTGACGCGACACGACACAAATACCAGAACGCTGTGTAGAACTTTCTTTATTTTTATTTTATTTTTTTCCATTATTCCGTTTTATATTATGTTAAAACTATATTTGTTTGTAAGGTGTGTTTCGGAAAGTAGCATAACGTCGATGTGCTTATCTAGTAGGAATTGAGCTAATTCAAGTTTATGCTGTGAGATGCCATTAGCTTTTCTTTTCTATGCCTTTTATTATAACATGCATGCCCTTGCAGCTTTTTAATTGAAACGTATAATAATTCATTTTTTTCGTTTAGATGTTTTACCAGAACTCTGTAATTATTTTCCGACTTTTTCTGGACTTTAATTTCTTGAGTTTTACCCTGAACGAGAGGAACTATGTAGAAATTATCTTTCCCTATGAGCTCGACAACTTTGTTAACAAGAGCACTAGAGCTTTTCTCGCGTATATATATTGGGGGTGGCTTTGGCTTTTTCGTTTCAACCCCAACGGCTTCAGAAGGCAGATCATCAGTGTTTTCTGCCAAGATGTGAAATCTATTGCTATTGGATGTAGTTTCATTCGAAGGTGTAATTAAATTGCTACGGGTCATTTTTGGTTTATTCGTAGAATTTTGCGGACTTAGCTTTCTTTTGATATAAATGTAGCGATCCATACAAGTCTGCGTAGCCAGCTTAACATTTTTGCTGCTTGCAGTTTCATTTGCTGACGGCGCAGCAGTTGTTGTGCTTGTTGAACGGGAAGTAGGTATCGGTGCAGTTGTAGTCGCTAGAGAGGGCGCAGCACTTGCAGTCGTTGCTAAGAGAGACGGGGAGCACGAAAACTTTCGGTCGCGTGCTGTGTGCAAGACTTCACTTGTCGGGTTGGGTGTTGCCGACCGTGCGCGATCGTATTGCCTTGACTCGATAGATAACAGGGACGGAGACAGTAGGGATGGCAGAGTTTTTGAAATAATCGAATAATCTATCACATGATTAATCGCAAGAAAACAAAAAAAAAAACTATTGCAATTAATCGCAATTTGATCAATTAATCGCGTAATCTCTAGATGAATTTTTTTTATTTTTCATTATATTTTTTTTATGTTTTACATATTTGTATTTATTAATTAATTCAAGGGGTACACTAAAATCAATATTTTACAAAAATGAAATGTGATATTGAAATGAAAAATTTAATTATTTTGATGTGAAAAACGAAATGCGAATTCTGCGGTTAGTACAAAAATTTTTAATCAGTGATTTAGCCATGACTGCAGGAATAAAAGTTTTTTCAAACGTTTTGTAGATAGTCTGTTTCTCTTAAGTTGCACCTGCTTTTGAAAACAGTCACTTCGCGGGTACTGATGTTCCCATTAAATGGCAATACTTGTTGGCAAGAGAGTAAAGCCTTGGATACACTGTTTTCATTTCGTCCCAAGCATCAATGAACTGAGAGTATGCAACTACACAGATGAGCCACATTGAATCAAATATCGGACTAGCAAAGTCGATATGGATCCTCTCCCAGGCTGAAGTTGCTTGCGGCCAACTCTGAAATTCTTTAACTGGAGAAGGATTATTAGTTTTAGAAATGTTGCATGACTTGGCAATATGGGCGATATCCTCATCAATGCTAGGCCACCATACATGCTGGCGTGCTAGTTGTTTCATCCTTACGATGCCCCAAAGACCATCATGTAAGAGCTTAATGATGTCATTTCGCAATGCTTTCGGTATGATGATGCGACTTATATCGGTGTGTAAACATAACAATTGCTTGTTGACTGTTATGGAGAATCGGCGATTGAAATAGGGCACTATTTCCGGATCGCTTGGCTTTTCTGGCCAGCCATTTGAAACAAAGTATCGTACTTTTTTCAGAATGGTGTCTTTTTCCGTATGCTTGACTATTATGTCGGCATTTATTGGAGTTGATATTTCTACTAAGCTATAGCATTCTTCTGTTTTTTCGAACTCCTCATCTGTAGGCAACGGTAAGCGAGATAAAGTATCAGCGTTTCCGTGCTGAGTCGTTGCACGGAACCTGATCTCAAAGGTATAGGCCATAAGGATTATAGCCCAGCGTTGAAGTCTATGCGAAGTCATTGTAGGAAGTTGCTTGCTCGGATTAAATATTGTAATTAACGGCTTGTGATCTGTTACCAGTATAAATTTACGTCCGTACAAATATTGATGAAACTTCTTTACCCCAAATATAGTAATAGAAAGTGATTCTTTCTCAATTTGGCTGTATTTGACTTGATGCTTGTCAAGTGTTTTTGATGCAAATGCTATTGGCCTTTCTTTTCCATCTGTTTGAATGTGTGATAACACAACACCAATGCCATATGACGATGCATCAGTGGCTAGAACGAGCGGTAGCTGTTCATTAAAATGTGCCAATTTTGTTGCATTTATAATGTGCGTTTTTAATGCAGTAAACGCCAGCTGCTGATCAGTACCAAATTTTAATTGTACGTTTTTGCGTCGGAGTTGATTTAGCGGAGCTGCTAACTGAGAGTAATTAGGTATAAAATTGCAGTAGTAGTTTACCTTTCCCATAAACGCGTCTAGTTGCTGAATGTTGTTTGGTGGTTGCAACTCTTTGACAGCTTGCAAACCCGATGTGTCAGGTAGGATGCCTGAAGCACTGACTCTTCTCCCTAAATACTCTATTTCCGATTGGAAAAATTAGCATTTCTCCTCTTTTCATCTTATGCCATTCTCCTGTAGAATAGTTAAGATTTGTTCGACGCGGGCAATGTGTTCGTCGCTTGTTGGCGCTGATATAATTATGTCGTCAAAATAGTTGCCACATCCTGGGATGCCACTAATAAGTTTCTGTAAGTAACGCTGGAATATAGCAGGCGCGCTAGCTATTCCATACGGCAGACGTTGGTACTGAAAAAGACCTAACGGGGTATTGACGACCATAATTTGTTTTGAAGCTTCATCTAGCTGCATCTGTAAGTAGGCATCTTTTAGATCAATTTTTGTAAAATGTTTACCATGGCGAATAACTTGTTAAAGTGATTCACGTGTAGGCAGGGGATACTGCTCAATGTTGAGTTGCGTGTTGACGCCTTGTTTTAAGTCCCCGCAGATACGAATTGCTCCACCTGGCTTGGGTGCGAGAACAATCGGCGATGCCCAGTTGCTCAACTTAATGGGCTTCCAGATACCGGCTTTTTACTGCACTTCATTATTTTTGGACTGTTAAGCATTTTATACGTTGTTACATTTATTATTGACACCGAAGAACCCGAATTTATTTCTAATGGAATGTTTTGATTGAAAATAGCCAGATCAATAATGTTTTTATTTTCATCTATTTCCATAATAGTGTACACACTGTTCGATTGTGATTTTTTTCGAAGTTCTCTTTTAACGCAGCTACTGTTTTAGTTTTTAGACGACTGTACGTTATGCAATGCATCAAAAGGCGTGTGGACTATGATTTGATCGCGGATCATCTCATCTTCGAAGTTGCTTGAGCACCCTTCGGCTTTGCATACAAATTGACACTCGCGTGCAATTCCACGCAGATCGGCAACCCAATCACGATGTGACTGTGAGTTCCGCATCTCTCGTTTAAAGAATTCGTATCGAGCGGCTACTACGTGACGCTTGGCTATAAAGTGTTCCGTTAACTTTTTTCTTAGATCACTGTATGTTTTGTCGTTTAAATTGTCTTCACCAAATAGGTTTTTCAACAGTTCAAACAATTCTGCGCCGATCCAGGATAGAAAATATGATTTTTGCTTCTCTGGAGCAGACACTGAATACGCCACAAAATGTTGTGTTAGTTGTTGGAGGTATGACTCCCAATTTTGCTGTTCTCTTTTAAAACTTGGAAACGGAGGGCATATGGTTAATTCACCCGGTTGGCTTGAATTCCCACTTTGGAGTACATTCCGATCGAAGACCGTTTGCATCCATTGTTGCTGCTGTTCTAGCATGTTCTTGGCAAATTGTTGCTGAAGAGCCAACAGTTTTTCAATATCGTTTTGTTCGTTCGGCATTTTAAGGCTGTTAAAACTGACGCGACACGACACAAATACCAGAACGCTGTGTAGAACTTTCTTTATTTTTATTTTATTTTTTTCCGTTATTCCGTTTTGTATTATGTTAAAACTATATTTGTTTGTAAGGTGTGTTTCGGAAAGTAGCATAACGTCGATGTGCTTATCTAGTAGGAATTGAGCTAATTCAAGTTTATGCTGTGAGATGCCATTAGCTTTTCTTTTCTATGCCTTTTATTATAACATGCATGCCCTTGCAGCTTTTTAATTGAAACGTATGATAATTCATTTTTTTCGTTTAGATGTTTTACCAGAACTCTGTAATTATTTTCCGACTTTTTCTGGACTTTAATTTCTTGAGTTTTACCCTGAACGAGAGGAACTATGTAGAAATTATCTTTCCCTATGAGCTCGACAACTTTGTTAACAAGAGCACTAGAGCTTTTCTCGCGTATATATATTGGGGGTGGCTTTGGCTTTTTCGTTTCAACCCCAACGGCTTCAGAAGGCAGATCATCAGTGTTTTCTGCCAAGATGTGAAATCTATTGCTATTGGATGTAGTTTCATTCGAAGGTGTAATTAAATTGCTACGGGTCATTTTTGGTTTATTCGTAGAATTTTGCGGACTTAGCTTTCTTTTGATATAAATGTAGCGATCCATACAAGTCTGCGTAGCCAGCTTAACATTTTTGCTGCTTGCAGTTTCATTTGCTGACGGCGCAGCAGTTGTTGTGCTTGTTGAACGGGAAGTAGGTATCGGTGCAGTTGTAGTCGCTAGAGAGGGCGCAGCACTTGCAGTCGTTGCTAAGAGAGACGGGGAGCACGAAAACTTTCGGTCGCGTGCTGTGTGCAAGACTTCACTTGTCGGGTTGGGTGTTGCCGACCGCGCGCGATCGTATTGCCTTGACTCGATAGATAACAGGGACGGAGACAGTAGGGATGGCAGAGTTTTTGAAATAATCGAATAATCTATCACATGATTAATCGCAAGAAAACAAAAAAAAAAACGATTGCAATTAATCGCAATTTGATCAATTAATCGCGTAATCTCTAGATGAATTTTTTTTATTTTTCATTATATTTTTTTTATGTTTTACATATTTGTATTTATTAATTAATTCAAGGGGTACACTAAAATCAATATTTTACAAAAATGAAATGTGATATTGAAATGAAAAATTTAATTATTTTGATGTGAAAAACGAAATGCGAATTCTGCGGTTAGTACAAAAATTTTTAATCAGTGATTTAGCCATGACTGCAGGAATAAAAGTTTTTTCAAACGTTTTGTAGATAGTCTGTTTCTCTTAAGTTGCACCTGCTTTTGAAAACAGTCTCTTCGCGGGTACTGATGCTCCCATTAAATGGCAATACTTGTTGGCAAGAGAGTAAAGCCTTGGATACACTGTTTTCATTTCGTCCCAAGCATCAATGACATTGCGCTTTAGTTCCAGATTGAGCATTTATTGTTTATTGTTTATTGTTAACTATGAACAGCTGACATGAAATCCAAATTAATTCAAATTAAAATAAAATTTAAAAAAATTAAGTAAAATAAAATTATATATAAATCTGAAAGTACGTTTAGGTAAAAAATTTATAAAATTATTGTCAAAGCTTTGGGAAATTCATCAATAAAATTAGTGGTCCAACATTTGTTGCGAGGATTGGGAAAAACCCAGAAAAACCCAATCATACCAGCGGTAGATTAGTAATTAGTGGTTACGATTAGATAAAGCAAAAATGATCAATCTTTTTACTACTGGAGTTGAGGCCTCCAAGGAGACAAGAGAATAAAGTTTGTTATAGTCAGAACAAATAACACGAAATGGTTTATGAATTAAATAGTTGCTCAAGCAACGATCAAGGCTAAGGGGTAAAATGTTACGTAAAGATCTAATTGGGACATTAAGCTTAATTCGACTCAAAAGAACTGATGATTCGATTTCACCATTAAGTAGTTTAGTAATAAATAATACTCCATGCATAGTTCTACGGTTTAACAGGGAGGGAAGATTTATCAAAAGGAGTCTACTTGAATATGGGGGTAAGTCTACTCCAGGAACCCAGTTAAAACTTCTAAGGGCAAATAGAAGAAATTTCTTCTGCACTGTTTCAATTTTATCCTGGTGAATCGAGTATTGTGGGGACCACACACAAGATCCATACTCCAGTATGGGTCGTACTAGGGATGTATACAGCGTTTTAGTGGTGTAGGGATCGTTAAACTCTTTCGACCACCGCTTGCTGAACCCAATGAAATTAATGGTCTTATTGACCATAAACGAAATATGAGATTCAAACTTTAATTTAGGATCAAGAATCATGCCTTAATCTTTAATTTCAAACACGCGGTCAAGTGGTGAAGCATCAAGCAAGTAGTGAGTAGTGTGAGGGGTACTTCTTTAAAAAAAAATTACTACATTTTAAACAATTGAAATTTAGTAAGTTAGTACGGTACCAGGCTGACAATGCACCCAAATCCGACTGTAGTAAATTACTAAGGGAAGCGTCATTATAAGTGAAACATAGCCTCACATCGTCAGCAAACATATATACATAGGAGTTAGTAATAACAGCTGAAAGATCGTTAATAACAGATTAAATAGCAAAGGCCCAAGGTGACTATCCTGGGGAACACCAGAGGTAACAAAAATAGGTTAAGATACCGACGATTTAAAAACTACTTTTTGTGTTCGACCACTTAAGTCCTCCGAAAGCCACAATACGAGTTTTGATGGAAATCCAATAATATTTAATTTTTGAAGCAACAGAGAATGACTAACAGAATCAAATGCCTTACTAAAATCGGTGTAAACAACGTCAGTTTGCATTTTTTTTTTTCTGTAACCCTTTGATAACAAGCGAAGTGAATTCAAGAAGGTTAGTTGTAGTAGATCTACGCCTAACAAAACCGTGTTGATAAGGCGATATAATTGAACTACATGTGTGTTGCAGTTGAGAACATATAATTTTTTCAAAGACTTTAGGAATGGCGGACAACTTGGATATGCCCCTATAATTTTTAACGTTAGCCTTAGAAGAATTTTTATGGAGTGGAATGATAAAAGATTCCTTCCATATAGCAGGAAACACTGTTGTGTCAACCGACAAGTTAAATAATTTATGTAATGGTTTACAAAGTGAAACCGCACAGTATCTAAGAATACAGCCTGGCACTCCATCAGGACCAGGCAGATAGCCTGGTTTGATAGAGTTAAGGTCATTTAGAAGCGTACACTCAGTTATAACTCGGATATATATGCAATTAGACGATTGAGCTTGAAAAGGATAGGAATTGCTAGCTCTATGTAAATTCTTTGAATATACTGATTGAAAATACTCAGCAAATAGATCGGCTACTGCCTTATCAAAACTTAATTTAGCATCATCAAGGTATACTGAGGATGGCAAGCAAGAAGACTCACGTTTAGAGTTAACAAATTTATAAAACTGTTTAGGATCACGTGAAAAGTTTAGTCTACAACAATTTAGATAATTATTACAACAAGATGTGTTAACACTAAACACGAAGATAAATCTAAAGTAGTTCCCGATTTTTTAAATTTTGTATATGATCTTGTCTTCGCATTTTTCAATTTCGTTAGTTCCCTCGTAAACCAAGGTGATTTATTATCACTTGAAGAGCAAGTGAAGGGAACACAAATATCCAAAAGCGAATTCAAGGTCCCATAATATATGGCAATGGCAGTTTCCATATAACCACAAGAATAAAGCGGAGACCAATTAGTATGTTGAAGAAGATAATTTAATTTAGTAAAGTTAGTTTTACGAAAACAGCGGGTTGTTGAAGAACTTTTAGATGCTGGACAAGGGCTAAGAATTTAGATGGATAGTTCTATGGTTGGATAGAAGGTATCTTCCATGAGCCCTAGAGGGGGTATTCTACTAGCATTACTGCAATCTGAGTCCGAAACAAATATTAAGTCCAACATTCTACCACTACAGTTATGCACCCTGTTAACTTGCCATAGGCCTAACTCAAGTAGGCCATCGATAAAATCATCAGAAGTGACATGTAGTACCGCCAAAGATGCGCCATTCACAGACCATACAGCATGTGGCAGATTAAAATCACCAACCACTGTCAGATTATCAATATCTGTCAACAATGACGAAACAAGTTGCAGGGCACTCAGATGGGATGAGTATATGTTAAAATCGGAATGAGGAGGAATATAAGAACAAGTAACATAAAGTGAACGGCAGTTAGTAATATTTTAACACATAAAAACTCTATGTCCAGAAGATCATGAGAATGAATCTGCTCAGAGGAAAAACAAGAGTCAACAGCAATGAGAACACCACCCCCCTGGCGGGAGGCACGATCGCATCTGTACAAGTTATATTTAGAAGGAAAAACTGAATAATCAGAAATATCGGGTTTTAGCATATAGTTAAACAAGTTTACTGTTAAGGCCTCTAACGTTTTGGTATGCCAAGCTAATAACTTTTGTTAGTTTTCTGCCGCCGAGGTGGAGGCAACTGGGTGGCTAACTGGTGGTGCGGTACTAATCCTAATACCGTTAATATTATTACTATTTCGCCTTTTCACATACTCCTTCAAAACGAGCTGTGGCGGCCAAAACTTTTCAGAAAAAATTGTCGAGAAAAGTTCGGGCAGAACACTCAACTTGAAAGAAGATATGCTTTGGGCATGTTTAAATTTCAATTTTTTAACCATAATATGTGGTGAATCTATACTACTTTTAACTTAGGAACAAACATCATCCGATGAAGTATAGGATGCTAGCCTAGACACGAAAATAAACTTATTAGGTGGGACAACAACAAGAGGCTTGTGAGCCCCAGTTGTACCTGTATTAGGATTAATAATCACACGAGCTGCTGAACCAGAGGGCTTATGCAAAGGATCGGAAGATAAAGTGGCTAGGTTATTGATAGGATACCTTGCAGGGAGTTAAATAACATTAGTGGGTTAGCATTGGAACCAATTGAAGGATTAATGTTAGGCACTAGAATGGGTTTGGTTGGCAGAACAGGTGGGGCAATAAGTGGATTAGGACCCGAAGTCTTTTTACGCTTCGGAGATTCGGTAATCACCTTGCCATTTTTGAAATTAAGCTCAAGCTCATTGAATGACGCTTGCAGATTATTTAAAGCTACATGCATAGCTTTAAAGCCAGCATGAGTCTGCCTCATGAATTTGGTCGATTCTTTAACCGCTCAATTGCAGGGCTTGCAGTACCATTTAAGGCCTGTATCTGCAATTAAGAAGTCCCTGATATCATGTTGTCACACAATCCACACAAAATAAAATCTTGGTTGGTGGTTCCAACCACTTTGCAATTGGTGCTACAGCATGCAAACATTTTCAAATTATTTTAAGGTTTTAACTGGCAACTAATATGTACTACCACTACGTATAAGTAAAACGTATCACTGCAAGAGCAATATAAAACAGTAAATATCAAAAGAGCGCTCAAATGA
The DNA here is from genome assembly GCA_030179655.1 of Scaptomyza flava. Taxonomy (NCBI): domain Eukaryota; kingdom Metazoa; phylum Arthropoda; class Insecta; order Diptera; family Drosophilidae; genus Scaptomyza; species Scaptomyza flava. The sequence continues at coordinate 61,998,461 of JARNME010000404.1, forward strand.
GAGAGCGTAAGCGCGTATGCAGATAGAACCGCAAGTGCGACGGATAATAGCGGGAGAGCACTGATGCTGTAAAGCGAGAGCAAAGAAACTAACAAGCTGATTGTTGTTAGTAATCACACAGAATATGCAAATGCAAATATATGTATGTAAGTATGTACGTATGTTTACTTTAGGTTTTCTTTATGTTGAGGCAGAGCACTCTCAGTTAAACTGCAAATTAAACTGAGTGTAAGCTCGGCAAACTCTTTTATGCAAACGTAAATATGTACAACATATAATTGCAATCACTGCTAAAACTATTTACCAGATTAAACAGAGTAAAAACACCGTTCACAAACACAAGAGAACGATAAATAATCAAGAGCACGCAAAAACACGACCGTCACCAACAAGAGACAAGTTATTATTTAGAAAGAAAGCTAATTCATCTTTTGGCATGTCATCATTTTTCTTCCTTCTTTTATGAATTAAAGACTTATGCGTAGCCCAGAGGTTAAAATCTTCTTCTATTGACCCTACTGAGGTCTCACTACTGCTTTCAATACTGTCTTCAATGTTTTTCATTTCGCAAATGCTTCATAACTGCAGCCAGCGCTAAAGGGTCACTGAAATTAATTTTTTTGAATCTGGGGTCTAAAAGAGTCGAAGCTGCGGGAAGAAACATATGCTCCGTTGATCCAAACCTACGATTAAGCTCATTTAAAATCGTACTTTTTAGTTTTATGGCGGCAGGATGAATAATGGCTGCGTTCAGGGAACTAAGCGCTTACAATACATGTTTAGTAATCGTTCTCTGAACGTTCTGCTTAGTAAGCGCTCATTAAACATGTTTAGTCAGCGCCCGCCATCTTTGTACGCATAAAATTTGTTTGCTTTTGCGCTTAGTAATTGAACAGCTGTTAATTGTTTTGTGCAAATGGTTTATTTTAATACGACATGTATTTTAAGACTTCATTTAAATAAAATAAATATATGAAATTTAGGAAAAATAAAATAAACTTGTAACAATAAGATATATAATATAAATTTTTACATATCGATAATGATAACCAGCTGATCAACTAAGCAGTGCGTTTACAAGTTTTCAGCGATTAGCACTAAGCGCTTAGTAAGCAGCTTTATAACCGCTTAGTTCCCTGAACGCAGCCAATGATTGTTTTCACCAATTGTTGACGGGCACAATGCACAAGCGGGATTACTTGGCTGAGCTGTCCAAACTTTTCACCACTTATTATGACTGTCATTGCTTCTAATGGTCGTAAAATGTTTAATATCAAGAATTGTATTGTTATCTTGCAGTGGTATCATTGGCGGAGAGTCATTAAATTCAAAAAGAATATAACTTATACATATATGATACAAGTTTTATAAAGTGTTCGAGCATATAATATTATGAGTTCCACCTTGTTTTAACATCAAGAATATATTTCAGCATTTTGCCCTCGCTCACTCCAGCCTTTAATTGAACCTTTCGCAGCTGGTCACTTGCTTTTACGCTATTTTTGAACCACTTCACAATTTCTCGTCATTTCAAAAGAATTGCAGTAATTTCTGTTATGTTCAAAGAATTCTCACACACCAGATTTAAAGTGTGAGCAAAGCAAGGAATGTGCCGCTTTTTGCCGAAGGTGTCATGTATAGCCACATTCGCTGCATTGTCTGTCACAATAGCAATAATCTGTTTTTCATCAATTGAAATATCGTTTAAAGCAGCTATTAAGACATCAGATATGTGTGCAGCTGTATGCGCTTCTGTTAAGGAAAAAACTCCGATAGCTACATATATTCATTTGTTCGGTTTTATGTACGCCATGGACGGTAATTCCAAGCATGCTCTTCATTGCAGTGTCTGTGGTGGCCTGATACACAACTATTCAGTGGTATAAATGGTAGGCAGTATGAGACAATGGTGTAAATAACTATAAAATAATAGAGTTACCAACAAACAAATAATAATCACAGAGCCCAATACAATCTTAGCATGCAGAAAAAAGAATTAAGAAGTATAATTTTTACTAATTTTTTAATCTAAAAAAAAAAAAAAATCATATAATATATTCGTTTATTCCTCAAAATTAATCGATTGTTTCATTTCCTTCGATTAATCTTGCCATTCCTAGTCATCAGTTCATAAAATCTCTATTACCATTGGATAATATGATAGATATTGAGAAAAAGGCCGAGTCGGCCCCTTCACAAATAGTTATATTTATTATATTTATAGTTGTTAAGTCGCAAGAAGCGCAGGGGTTGTTCGAGTTGTAGGTATAGTTTTGTTAGACGCAAGGAGTGCGCAGTATTGATATTTAATAAACGCAAGGAGCGTAAAGTATTTAGATTTATCGGATGTACTTATTTTTTGAATTTAAATATAACCGCCCAAAAACACAGAGTCGCAAGATGCAGCGCGCCAGCTGCGATCATCAAATCCACCACGGTCACGAGCAAGTGTGGGGAGTGACAAAATCTGCAACTTGGGCCGAAGCCGAAGCGTGGGCGAGGGAGTTATGATTGACCTCCGCAAGTGAGCAGACGCGTACGCGAGAGGGAGAAAAGTAAGGTTAGGTTATAAGGACAGAAAAGAGGAGTTGCGATTTGGATATGAAAGTAAGCGGACGTGCGGGCGCTTGGAAAAAAAAGTTGACGAAAAGAGTAGAAGAGAGGAATAGCGCGTCAGTAGCTCAGTAGTTAGTAAAGATAAGGTAAGAGGGGATAGCTCGCGGTAATCCATATATATAAGCATATATGTACATGTAGTTAGGTTTAGGTTTTCTTGTACAGATAATCTTTGATAACAGCTGAATAAATTGGTCGCCGGTAAGTCCGCGACCCAGTGGAGTGTGATTGCTGTGTGTTTTCTTGTGTTCTATTTCTTTTCTTTGGTTTTCGTACAGCGCGTACGCGAGTCAAGCTGAGTCGCCTTATACTCTGGCTGCTGAGTGTGCCGGCTGTTGCGTTGGTGTCGTCGCAAGCGTTTCCCCTTCCAACTTGTAAAACCGCGCGCGTTGGAGTCCCACCAAAAATATATAAATATTCTTGTGTGATGGGTCTGGCCGGACTGAGTTTATACCCTTGGCTAAATTACTCCTTTACAAGTGGCGCCCGAGCATGGACTCTAAAGTGCAAAGGTGTGGTATAATCTGGAATTAAAGCCCCCAGAAATATCAAAAACAAGTGTGGAAATTAATTTTTTTGAATCTGGGGTCTAAAAGAGTCGAAGCTGCGGGAAGAAACATATGCTCCGTTGATCCAAACCTACGATTAAGCTCATTTAAAATCGTACTTTTTAGTTTTATGGCGGCAGGATGAATAATGGCTGCGTTCAGGGAACTAAGCGCTTACAATACATGTTTAGTAATCGTTCTCTGAACGTTCTGCTTAGTAAGCGCTCATTAAACATGTTTAGTCAGCGCCCGCCATCTTTGTACGCATAAAATTTGTTTGCTTTTGCGCTTAGTAATTGAACAGCTGTTAATTGTTTTGTGCAAATGGTTTATTTTAATACGACATGTATTTTAAGACTTCATTTAAATAAAAATAAATATATGAAATTTAGGAAAAATAAAATAAACTTGTAACAATAAGATATATAATATAAATTTTTACATATCGATAATGATAACCAGCTGATCAACTAAGCAGTGCGTTCACAAGTTTTCAGCGATTAGCACTAAGCGCTTAGTAAGCAGCTTTATAACCGCTTAGTTCCCTGAACGCAGCCAATGATTGTTTTCACCAATTGTTGACGGGCACAATGCACAAGCGGGATTACTTGGCTGAGCTGTCCAAACTTTTCACCACTTATTATGACTGTCATTGCTTCTAATGGTCGTAAAATGTTTAATATCAAGAATTGTATTGTTATCTTGCAGTGGTATCATTGGCGGAGAGTCATTAAATTCAAAAAGAATATAACTTATACATATATGATACAAGTTTTATAAAGTGTTCGAGCATATAATATTATGAGTTCCACCTTGTTTTAACATCAAGAATATATTTCAGCATTTTGCCCTCGCTCACTCCAGCCTTTAATTGAACCTTTCGCAGCTGGTCACTTGCTTTTACGCTATTTTTGAACCACTTCACAATTTCTCGTCATTTCAAAAGAATTGCAGTAATTTCTGTTATGTTCAAAGAATTCTCACACACCAGATTTAAAGTGTGAGCAAAGCAAGGAATGTGCCGCTTTTTGCCGAAGGTGTCATGTATAGCCACATTCGCTGCATTGTCTGTCACAATAGCAATAATCTGTTTTTCATCAATTGAAATATCGTTTAAAGCAGCTATTAAGACATCAGATATGTGTGCAGCTGTATGCGCTTCTGTTAAGGAAAAAACTCCGATAGCTACATATATTCATTTGTTCGGTTTTATGTACGCCATGGACGGTAATTCCAAGCATGCTCTTCATTGCAGTGTCTGTGGTGGCCTGATACACAACTATTCAGTGGTATAAATGGTAGGCAGTATGAGACAATGGTGTAAATAACTATAAAATAATAGAGTTACCAACAAACAAATAATAATCACAGAGCCCAATACAATCTTAGCATGCAGAAAAAAAGAATTAAGAAGTATAATTTTTACTAATTTTTTAATCTAAAAAAAAAAAAAAATCATATAATATATTCGTTTATTCCTCAAAATTAATCGATTGTTTCATTTCCTTCGATTAATCTTGCCATTCCTAGTCATCAGTTAATAAAATCTCTATTACCATTGGATAATATGATAGATATTGAGAAAAAGGCCGAGTCGGCCCCTTCACAAATAGTTATATTTATTATATTTATAGTTGTTAAGTCGCAAGAAGCGCAGGGGTTGTTCGAGTTGTAGGTATAGTTTTGTTAGACGCAAGGAGTGCGCAGTATTGATATTTAATAAACGCAAGGAGCGTAAAGTATTTAGATTTATCGGATGTACTTATTTTTTGAATTTAAATATAACCGCCCAAAAACACAGAGTCGCAAGATGCAGCGCGCCAGCTGCGATCATCAAATCCACCACGGTCACGAGCAAGTGTGGGGAGTGACAAAATCTGCAACTTGGGCCGAAGCCGAAGCGTGGGCGAGGGAGTTATGATTGACCTCCGCAAGTGAGCAGACGCGTACGCGAGAGGGAGAAAAGTAAGGTTAGGTTATAAGGACAGAAAAGAGGAGTTGCGATTTGGATATGAAAGTAAGCGGACGTGCGGGCGCTTGGAAAAAAAAGTTGACGAAAAGAGTAGAAGAGAGGAATAGCGCGTCAGTAGCTCAGTAGTTAGTAAAGATAAGGTAAGAGGGGATAGCTCGCGGTAATCCATATATATAAGCATATATGTACATGTAGTTAGGTTTAGGTTTTCTTGTACAGATAATCTTTGATAACAGCTGAATAAATTGGTCGCCGGTAAGTCCGCGACCCAGTGGAGTGTGATTGCTGTGTGTTTTCTTGTGTTCTATTTCTTTTCTTTGGTTTTCGTACAGCGCGTACGCGAGTCAAGCTGAGTCGCCTTATACTCTGGCTGCTGAGTGTGCCGGCTGTTGCGTTGGTGTCGTCGCAAGCGTTTCCCCTTCCAACTTGTAAAACCGCGCGCGTTGGAGTCCCACCAAAAATATATAAATATTCTTGTGTGGTGGGTCTGGCCGGACTGAGTTTATACCCTTGGCTAAATTACTCCTTTACAAGTGGCGCCCGAGCATGGACTCTAAAGTGCAAAGGTGTGGTATAATCTGGAATTAAAGCCCCCAGAAATATCAAAAACAAGTGTGGAAGGAAAAGTGCGTAATGTGAAGTGCGGGTACACCCGACGATACCCTGCTTTACAAGTGGCCAACGACAACGGCTTTCGAGCGTGGTTTTGTGCAATCGTCGCGACACAACGAAAGTGCCGGTGTAAGGCAAGTGCAGATAAGAATAACTGTTCGCGTTCGAGAAGCATTGCCTTAGCAACATTTGCGGCGCAACGAAATTGACGGTGGAAGAAGACTCACCGATCAAACTAGCGGTTCGCGTTCGAGGCTGTGCACAAGTGAACACCTGCGGCGCAACGAAAGTGTCGGCAAAGTGCGTGAGCGGTCAACGAACGGCGTGACAGTAGCTGTTACAGGCAGCTGCAAAGTCGCGGTCGCTTCGCACAGTGGGCTTCGACCGCGAAAATCAAAAAATTAAAATTGACTATTGTGTTGAGTGCGGAGTTGTCCCATCGGTTCTGGTCGACCCACATAAGCGTACAGTGGTGGAAAATAAAGAAAAAAATGAAATGTTTTTTTTTTTGGAAAAGAAAATAAAATGAAATAAAAAAAAATAGAGTAACCGGGATAAACAGTGACTTGCTAACAGAATTTTTTTTTTTTATACACCGAAAAAAAAATTCGTGATACCGTGGATCAGAAAAAAAGAGATTCTTTTATTTTCGCAATTAAATAAAATAACCGCAATAAACAGTGAGAAACAGAAAACAGAAAACTTTTATTACACTGCAAAACAAAAAAATTATAAAATTAATTTCGTAATAAAATAGAATAACCGCAATAAACAGTGACCAGTTAACAAAGGAAAATTTTTTTTTATTACACTGCAAAAAAAAATATATATAAAATTCGTAATACCGTGGACAAAATTTTTTGTTGGTAATAAAAGGAATAACCGCGACAGACAGTGACAAGTTTAAAGTTTTTTTTACACCGGGAAAAAAATTCGGGAAAATTTTTTTTTAAATATTGTAACAAAACGGTTAGCGCGATAAACAGTGCCAGATTAAGAGTGCAAATTTTTGCGAAGCGGGATATATACGGCTCGAGACGGAATTTTTCTCTCTGCGTTCGTTTTTTTTTTCTTTCTTTTCCCAAGACTATCGAGCCCGCCCGAGTGGAGGTCGTAGAAAGCAGCAACCCCGGTGTGGGTGTGCAATGGGTCTACCACTGCCATAAGGAGGATCTAGAGGATATCGTCCGGGAGCTCGGATTGGAAAAGTGTGCCACGGTAACTGACTACCGGAAGCTGGTATGTACTTTCATAAGGCAAGGTGGTCATACCACCGATATATGGGCCCGGTTAGCGGAATGGGAGTTGCGGTTCGCGAAGATCCCAGTGTTGCCTACCCGGATTGCCACTTCTGTTGGAGGAATACGACCCAGGCAGAAATCTGAATCAGATGCGGCAATCCCATCAATACAGACCGGTGGCACGGAACATTTGCGTCCGCCCTCCAACAGCACGATTTATAATGAATTTTCCCCACAGAATACAGCATGTATCCCCGATATACGAGCAGGGTCACCTCTGGCATCCGGGGAAGATACCCCGGTGAGACAGGTGAACCCCATCTTAATTCTAGTGATACCTATAGTACCCCTAGGAACGGGATGGTCGTCCCCGAACTAGTCCGGAAGTGGGGTATCCTGTTCAATGGATGTACCGACCCATTAGTTTTCCTGGAGGCAATTGAGGACTGGGCGTTGTCATACGACATAGGCTTAGACCGGTTGCCGAGGGCAATGAGCGAGGCTCTAACGGGTAAGGCCGCGCGGTGGCTATCACTAAGTAGGCTTAGGGACGCGACTTGGGCGACATTTAAAGCTGAATTCTTGGAGTTTTTTCTACCGCCCCAGTATTTCGACAGGTTAGAAGACAGTATCCGGGCACGACGGCAACATGATAACGAGCCGTTCAAGGAATACTTGCTCGAGCTGCGGGGTATGATGTACCACGCGGGGTACAGGGCAGAACAAGAATTGCATAGGGTGTACGAGAATTTGGCACCAGAGTACCGTTTGTACATTCGTAGAGGGGACTTCTCCTCTCTGGCGCAGCTAACTCAGATGGCAGCCGAGTACGAGAATGTGAGACAACAAAGTCGCGAGCGTGCAGCACGGAGTAAGACCGGGGGTAGTAGGTATTCGGATGGATTAGCCGGTGAGGTAGCCCCCGCCAAACATTTTAATCCTTTCCGGACGCAACCACAGCCAGGGTCAAGCGGTAATGTGGGGAATACGCCACCGCTTGGGTTTACGGAAGTAATTTCAAACGGGATGATCAGCCAAGAGCAGTTGAGAGCTCTAGGCGGGAAGAGGCTATGCTATAACTGTTCGCAAGAGGGCCATTTTGCCAAGGAGTGCCCCAATCCACGGGTACAGTTCTGTCGGCAGTGTGGGGCCAAGGGGTTCAATACCAGCCAGTGTTGTCTTTTTTTTTTTTTCTTAAAATTTTTTAATTTATTTAATAAACAAGCATTCTGCTACCGAAGTGGCAACTTAATCTAGTTTTACATATAGGGAAGGAACAATAGATCTTAGATGACACATTGGACTAGTGGATATGTTTATATTAAATTTTTTTTATATTATTTAACTTATAATTCTCGTTGGGAGATCCTCCGGATGGCACCTTTTTTGCCAGTGTTGTCAACAGTCAAAGGCGGGAAACGATATGCGGCACCATCCGGGACGGGACCCGATGGGAGCCGACGTGAACCAGTCCCGAACCTAGAATACCCTTTAAGAGTGGAAGACGGGCGGATAGTCGCTACTGTAAGAGTCGGGGACCAAGTAGCGACTGCGACAGTAGATACAGGGGCGACTAGGAGTTTTATTAGTGAGGAGTTTTCCCGCAAGGTGACCAGCGGGGGCGAGATGCTGGACGCCTGCGCGAAAATTCGCCTAGCCGATGGGTCCACCTTAGAGGTAAAGAAGCTATTGAGGGTAAAAGTTGGTCTAGCGGCGACAGAGGTCACGGTATGCTCGTGATGCCCTCGATGCTAGACAACATTATACTAGGGATAGACTTTTTGTGCCGGGTGGGGACGACCATCGAATGTGGCAAGGCTAGGTTAATTTTGGAAGCTGTGGAAGTACCAGATATAGAGGAGGAGCAGGTCCTAATGGAACGTGAGCCAGTTGTGAGCAAACCGGAGGAGGACGGCGGATCAAGGCAGGAGAAATATGCCCCTGGGGCACCTCAGCCCAGCATCGCCATGGGAACGGTTCGAGGAGACAGCGTGGACGCGACAACGGCAGGAGTACAACGGTTCGGCGAGGTAGGAGGGTGCGTCATACCCGGCCCCACAATAACACCGGTGGAAAATGTCGAAACCAAGGATAACGAGTGGCCAGAGGATTTGGAACTAGAGATAAAGGAAATACTGAAAGCGGAATTGGTTCTCTTTGACGAGATGCAAGGGGTGTCTCACGTAGCCGAGCACCGGATCATCATGAAGGACAAAGGAAGGAACTATAACCTCAGGAGAAGAGAATGGCGACCAGGACTCAATACGTTGGTGCTACTAAGAGCACACCAACTCTCTAAAGCCAGTGAAGGTTTCGCGGCGAAACTCGCTCCCAAGTTCGATGGCCCATTCCTCGTGGAAAAGTTCGTATCACCGAATATAGTGCGATTGGTAAAAAAAGGACAAAGAAAGAGCAAACTCGTCAGCATTGCGCAACTGAAGCCATTCTATGACGAGGGAGAGGAGCACGGAGAAGATGACCAACCCGACCGAGCGTCTGACAAAGAGCAGACTCGTCACAGTTTTAATTAATCTCTTTATTCTTTTTTATTAACATTTACCCAATTTGAATTCAGAAGGCCCGTTCATCAATTAAGACTAACCGATTGTGTTTATAAATCCCACAGAATACCCAAGATGAGCGACCAATTCCCTTATGTGATCAGCAGCGGCGGTGAGGGTGACAGAGCCGCCAATCCAGGGACAGGTATTACCGCCAAAAATGTGGGCGATACGCCCCACAAATTGGGCTGTCTTCCGGACGAGGGCGAGCTGACCGACGCCGCGGTCGCGGCCATATCAGAGGCGTTGGAAAATTGTACATCGAGAGCCCACCGTTCCAGGTTCAAGGTGGAGGTGAACGGGGAGCTACACGGCGCGACATGGAACGCGGGCGGACACGTAACTGTCACGCTACCCAAGAAAGGGGGGGGGGGGGGGGGGTGTGAAGTAGGCCGCGTCGGCCCCTTCACAAATAGTTATATTTATTATATTTATAGTTGTTAAGTCGCAAGAAGCGCAGGGGTTGTTCGAGTTGTAGGTATAGTTTTGTTAGACGCAAGGAGTGCGCAGTATTGATATTTAATAAACGCAAGGAGCGTAAAGTATTTAGATTTATCGGATGTACTTATTTTTTGAATTTAAATATAACCGCCCAAAAACACAGAGTCGCAAGATGCAGCGCGCCAGCTGCGATCATCAAATCCACCACGGTCACGAGCAAGTGTGGGGAGTGACAAAATCTGCAACTTGGGCCGAAGCCGAAGCGTGGGCGAGGGAGTTATGATTGACCTCCGCAAGTGAGCAGACGCGTACGCGAGAGGGAGAAAAGAAAGGTTAGGTTATATGGACAGAAACGAGGAGTTGCGATTTGGATATGAGAGTAAGCGGACGTACGGGCGCTTGGAAAAAATAGTTGACGAAAAGAGTAGAAGAGAGGAATAGCGCGTCAGTAGCTCAGTAGTTAGTAAAGATAAGGTAAGAGGGGATAGTTCGCGGTAGTCCATATATTGTGAAGTAGGCCCACCACAGGCCTCCACCACATTTAGAATAAGATAAATTTGGGATTTATATATATTTGTTAAAATCGCGCATTATTATAGAGTTACTACACGAGCAGATATTAAGACGTTGAAATTACATTTGATTTAGTTTATATCGATATTCACACCCAAAGTTAGTATTTATCGGAGTTTACATTTGTTAATTTACATTACACCACTACATAACATATTATAACACTAAGGCTTAAGTTTAACAGAGGAGGACAAGAGAAAAGGCGCGATGAAGCGACCAGAAGAGTAGCGATCGGGAATTAATTGAGCAGAGACGTGTCGACGGAGAGTTCAAGAACTAGTGAAAAACATATGCGCGAAGAGCCAACGCGAGAAGTTGAGTTTTAGTAAAAGAAAGAAGACAGGAACGGCAGTAGTTATTATCATCATCGACGGCATAGGAGTATTGGAGTTTAAAGCCACGAATTGTAATTGTAAGCATACCTCTAAGAAGCAAGAAACAGTGAAGCAGCGAAAGAATAAAAGAAAACGCTTAAGTTAGAAATCCCCCCTCACCTTCGAGTCTTTTTACTTTGGCAGTTTTAGTTGCGCGCGCGAGTGCATGCAAACGCATACACACATACACACAGAAAACAAAACGAAATGGGGTTGTCTATTCCTCGCGCCGGCTTGTGACTTGCATGTATTCGCCGAAAATACACCCTGGGTAGTTAGTGGCATTCTTGTGCAGTGGGTTATCTTGCTACACCCTGATCACCCAGGCACTTCACTTGCAAGAGACGCCATCTTTGGCAACTTCACCCCTCTTACCACCATTTCATGTAGCGTCGCTGATTAAATATAAATCATTCTTGTGACGTGGGCCTTGGACAGACTGAGATCTGAACCTCGGCAAAATAACTACTTTACTAGTGGCGCCCGAGCAGGGACGCAAAGTGAAAGAGGAGTGGTGTGATTTGGGAGTTAAAAGGCCCAAAAGCATCGCTTAACGAGGGTGAAGTTATTGAAACCATATATGCCCTACCATACTCTGTTCGATCGCGCGTGGGTGAAACAGAGGTCAAGAAAAAATCTTTGCACAATTGTCGCGACACAAAGATTTCGACGGTTGAAACACACGAGCCGATTAAGTGAACGGGAGTTGAACATAAATAAAATTGAATTAAAAGGTTTCTGTTAAATTATCTAAAATTTAATTTGAAAAAAAAATAAATTAAATAAACGTTTCGACAAGGGAAATAAGGAAAAGGTTAAATAAAAAAAAAAAGGGAGGTGGATTATGACGGCATGATCAAAGGATCAGAGCACGACCAGACTTAAACCAACGATGAATGAGCCACAATTTTCATAACTGGAGGACCGCGGAAACCCAGGCGTAGGTGCACGATGGGTCTACAATTGCCGGAGAGAGGAACTGGAACGCGTCGCCCACGAACTGGGCTTGGATCAAACGGGAAAGGTAGACGATTTAAGGAAACGGGTATGTGCGTTTATAAGGGAAGGGGGTCATCGCACAGAAACTTGGAAACGATTGGCCGAGTGGGAGTTGCAATTTTTGAAAATTCCAGAACCGACCGCCTCGTATAACACTCTCAATATAGGTATGCGACAGCGGCAAAAGTCCGAGTCAGACTTACTGACTTTGTCTGGGTCATCGAAAGGGGAGTTTCCACCATTCGAGCAAGCGCAGCATTTGCCAGCAAGGCGGCAAATTGGGACACCATCCGGGATTTATGTGGGGCCGTCTGTTATTCCCCCTGTGAGTAGTACCCAGTACAGACTCAGCGGCGAGATGGTTCTCAACGAGTGGGCTAAGAGACGTGACATGGGGCGTCTTCAAGAAAGAATTTCTAGATTTTTTTTTACCACCCCACTACTTTGACAGGTTGGAAGATAGCATCAGGGCCCGACGGCAAAGAGCCGGCGAGGGTTATAAGGATTATTTGATAGATTTAAAGTACCTGATGCATCATGCCCGATCAGGAATTGAGTAGGATTTATGAGAATCTAGCGCCAGACTACAGGTTGTACGTCCGTAGAAATGATTTCCGGACGTTAGCTCAACTGACTCAAATGGCCGCGGAATTTGAGAATGTTCGAAGCCAGAGCCGCTGGGAAGCAGGGTACAGTCGGGATACGGTGCAGTCGGGATTCGAGCGCGCAAACAGGTTCGGAAGCGTGGACACGCACGCGAGGCAGGTTAATCCTTTCCAGAGACCACTGTCTCAAATCCCCATGGCACGAAACGAACCAAACGATTCTCAAATTGGAGGGCATGATATGATTTCAAACAACATGATGGGGCACGAGCAAAGTAGAACGCGCGTATGTTACAATTGTTCGCAGGAGGGACACTTCGCCAGAGAATGTCCAAACTCCAAGGTGCTTTTCTGCAGGCAGTGTGGCAATCGAGGCGTGAGCAGCGGGGAATGTTGTAGAAAGAGGGCGGGAAACGGGCAGCTGCGTCATCCGGAGCGGGATCGGATGGGCGCCAGCTCGAGGCAGTCCCGGAGTTAGATTACCCTCTTAAGGTCGAAAAGAGTCGCATAGTTACCACTGTGAAGGTCGGAGGCCGACTGGCGAAGGCGACGGTCGACACTGGGGCTACTAGGAGCTTCGTGAGTGAGAGATTTTTCAGGGAGATTGAGATGAAAGGGGTAGTACACGACGCGATCGCGAACACACGATTAGCAGACGGTTCAATGGTAACCATAGACACATTGTTGCGGACGAAAGTGGGGCTCGTCAACAAAGTAGTAATAATTGACCTGCTTGTAATGCCATCCATGAAAGATAGTCTAATCCTGGGGATGGATTTCCTGTGTAGGATGGGGACGACTTTGCAGTGTGGGGAGGCGACATTAATTTTACAGAGTGCCGAGTCGCCGATCGAGTGCGATCACGGAATCGACGCAGAGCCTACGAAGGAAGGGGACAACAAGACACGCAGGACAGGAGGTGCAGAGCGGAGGAACGTCCTGAGGGCACCCCGCAAGGTAGACGCCACGCTTGCCGGGCGAAGGGTAGACCGAGACGCAGTACTAGTCGTCGCGGAGCCATCAACGGTTGAGTTGGGAAGTACTGGAGTGGAGGCACCTTAGGGAAAGGACGGCGTATTACACCCAGGGTCGGAGGGCGACACTGAGGAGAAACTGGAGTGGCCCGCGGACTTGGATTCGGTGTCGCAGGAATTTCTTAAGGCAGAATTGGCACTTTTCGAGAGACTCCACGGCGTTTCTAACGTAACCGAGCATCGGATAATTATGAAGGATGACAAACCTATTAAACAGAGGTATTATGCTAAAAATCCAGCCATGCAGCGCGTGATCGACCATCAGGTTAACGAGTTGTTAGAGGAAGGAGCCATAGAGCCGTCACGGAGCCCACAAAGCGCTCCTATTGTGCTAGTCCGCAAAAAAACGAACGAATGGAGGATGTGTGTGGACTACAGGCAGCTCAATGCACACTCCATACCCGATGCATACCCGGTGCCGCGGATCAATCATATCCTGGAGAGACTAAGAAATGCCCGTTACATCTCGACTCTGGACTTGAAACATGGGTATTGGCAAATCCCCATGGCGGTGGACAGTCGAGAATACACTGCGTTCACGGTACCCGGGCGCGGATTGTTCCAATGGAAGGTCATGCCATTTGGATTACATTCCGCGGGTGCGACTTTCCAGAGAGCGTTGGACATGGTAATCGGTCTGGAGATGGAACCCCACGCATTCGCTTATTTAGACGATATCATCGTAATAAGCAAGACGAAAGAACAGCACCTGGAAAACCTGAAAGAAGTCTTTCGGCGGTTGAGGGCAGCCAATCTGAAGCTGAACCGGAGAAAATGCTCGTTCTTCCAACGGAAACTGGTGTACCTAGGACATCTGGTGAGCGACGAAGGCATCCAAACAGACCCGTCAAAAGTAGAAGCCATCCGAAGTTTAAAAGCACCGACGAATTTAAGGGAACTCAGACGACGTCTAGGGATGGCATCATGGTACCGGCGATTTGTGCCAAAATTTACGACAGTGGTGCAGCCTATGACGGTCCTGTTGAAGAAAGCCCGAAAGTGGTCGTGGATCGAGGAACAGCAAGCGGCGCTAGAAAAACTCAAACTCTGTCTAACATCCGCCCCTGTCTTGTCTGCATGTCCAGATTTCGGGGAAAAGTTCACACTGCAGACAGACGCGAGTGACTATGGCCTGGGAGCAGTGCTGACTCAGAACATCGACCAGCAAGAGAGAGTCGTAGCGTACGCGAGTCGGAAACTATCGAAAGCAGAGGAGAATTACTCGGCCACGGAAAAGGAATGCCAAGCGATAGTGTGGTCAATTCGGAAATTGAAATGTTACCTGGAGGGCTACCGATTCGAGGTGATCACGGATCACATGGCACTGAAGTGGTTAGACTCCATAGAGAGCCCGACAGGAAGAGTCGCAAGGTGGGAATTGGAACTCCAACAGTATCAATTTGACGTCAAGTACAGGAAAGGCAAATTCATCGTAGTGGCTGATGCTCTGTCGCGCGACCCGTTAGAGCAGCTCCAACAAGCCGTGGTTTAGCAAGTCGCGGGAAAGTGGGTTCAAGCGATAAAGGACAAGATAGCTACAGATCCGACAAGGTATGCCGACTACGAGGAAGAAAATGACCAGTTATACAGGAACCTAGGACACCGCGCGGATGACGAGGACTATATCCCGTAGAAGCTCTGTGTCGATGCAGAGCAAAGGAAGCGTGTGTCGGATGCACGAGCGGTCACCAAGGGATCCGCAAGACGATCATAAGGCTGTCACAACGCTATTACTGGCCGGGTATGTTTCGGGATGCAGCCAGGTATGTCAAATGTTGCGAAAAATGCCAATTATTCAAGACAGACCAGAGGAAGCCAGCCGGAAACATGCTTACCCGCCAGGTGGCGGAGCCGATGGCGATCCTGTGCGCGGACTTTGTAGGACCCCTGCCACGCTCAAAGCAGGGTAACACGATGTTGTTAGTGTTCCATGACACTTTCACGAAATGGGTGGAGCTGGTCCCCTTGAGACGTGCGACGGCTACCACGCTCCAAAAGGCTTTTCGCGAACGAATTTTGTGCCGCTTCGGGGTACCAAAAAAATTCGTATGCGACAACGGGGTGCAATTCACAAGCCGAATTTTTAAAACTTTTTTGAATTCTCTAGGTGTGGAAATGGAGCACACAGCCCCGTATTGCCCCCAGGAAAACCCAACTGAGAGAACCAACCGAACGGTGAAGACTAAGATAGCGCAGTTCATTTCTGGTAATCAAAGTTCGTGGGACGAACTAAAACCCGAAATTTCGTTGGCCGTCAACTCGAGCATCGCAGACTCAACAGGATTCTCCCCAGCATTCCTAATGCAGGGAAGAGAACCGCGCCTGCCAGCAACGCTTTACGACGAGAAGACGCCGGGTACGGGAAGCGTATCGCAGACGCCGGAGCAGAAGGCAAATCGCTTGAAAGAAATTTTCAGGATAGCGCAGAGCAACCAGCAACGAGCCTCAAGTGATCAAGGGAGAAATTACAACCTGAGACGGAGGGAATGGCGTCCTACAATCAACGAGCTGGTCTTGCTAAGAACACAACAGCTATCCAAAGCAAGCGACGGATTCGCAGCAAAGCTAGCCCCGAAATACGAGGGGCCGTACACCGTTAAAAAGTTCATTTCACCAAATGTTGTTCGTCTGGCAACAGGAAGAGAGCGTAAAACCCGAACAGCTAGCATAACACAGTTAAAGCCCTTCCTACGAGGAGAGGTGCATCCAGAATCAAACCAACAGCAAGAAACAGAGCTAATCGAAAACCATCGTCCGACATAAGTAGCCAGATAAAACAAGCAAACGAGTTCTCTTCGGTTTTTTTTTTTAATCTTATCTTTTCCTTTAAAAATTACATACCCCACAAAACTTTCTTAATAATACATATCAAATTTTTATCGGCAGATGAGCATAGAAGTGAGGTTCGGCGACGACGAGGAATATACCCATGGGCACGCCGAAGGAAGCCATGTGGAAGTACAGGAGAGCGAGCAGAGCCACAAGGGACCCAAACGGATTACAAAATACACTTATATACGGACAGAAATAGATTCGAAGGACGACGAGCACATCATTAGGATTGTAGAAGAAACCACGATACACGTTGGAGCGCCGCGGAACAGGGCATCAGTACCGAAGGTGGACGAGACCACCCCGCCCGAAACAACGGATGGAACGGGAACAAAGAAGGAGGGAAAAGTTACAGAATCGGAAACGTTAGAATTGAGCAGCTGGGGGGAAGTCCAGGATAAGCCCGCCGACGAGATCCTCGGTTGGGACGACGACGCGGAATGGGTCGCCAGACAAACTATTAACCCACCAGCCATCCCCCGGTTTAAGCAGGCTCGTTACTTTTGGGAGGGTGCAAAATTCCCAGATTCTTGGACGTGCCTTCCAGACAGCACCATCCTTACACAAGAAGCAGTGACAACGATTCAAGATGTACTACGTCAGAGAGGCAGACGCGGACGTCGGAACCGCTTCACGGTAGCAGCAGGAGATATGCATTATGCCGTGACCCAACACCGCGACGCCAGGGTCACAGTCACGGAGAAAGGGGGGGGTGTGAAGTAGGCCCACCACAGGCCTCCACCACATTTAGAATAAGATAAATTTGGGATTTATATATATTAGTTAAAATCGCGCATTATTATAGAGTTACTACACGAGCAGATATTAAGACGTTGAAATTACATTTGATTTAGTTTATATCGATATTCACACCCAAAGTTAGTATTTATCGGAGTTTACATTTGTTAATTTACATTACACCACTACATAACATATTATAACACTAAGGCTTAAGTTTAACAGAGGAGGACAAGAGAAAAGGCGCGATGAAGCGACCAGAGGAGTAGCGATCGGGAATTAATTGAGCAGAGACGTGTCGACGGAGAGTTCAAGAACTAGTGAAAAACATATGCGCGAAGAGTCAACGCGAGAGGTTGAGTTTTAGTAAAAGAAAGAAGACAGGAACGGGAGTAGTTATTATCATCATCGACGGCATAGGAGTATTGGAGTTTAAAGCCACGAATTGTTTCGAATTATAATTGTAAGCATACCTCTAAGAAGCAAGAAACAGTGAAGCAGCGAAAGAATAAAAGAAAACGCTTAAGTTAGAAATCCCCCCTCACCTTCGAGTCTTTTTACTTTGGCAGTTTTAGTTGCGCGCGCGAGTGCATGCAAACGCATACACACATACACACAGAAAACAAAACGAAATGGGGTTGTCTATTCCTCGCGCCGGCTTGTGACTTGCATGTATTCGCCGAAAATACACCCTGGGTAGTTAGTGGCATTCTTGTGCAGTGGGTTATCTTGCTACACCCTGATCACCCAGGCACTTCACTTGCACGAGACGCCGTCTTTGGCAACTTCACCCCTCTTACCACCATTTCATGAAGCGTCGCTGATTAAATATAAATCATTCTTGTGACGTGGGCCTTGGACAGACTGAGATCTGTACCTCGGCAAAATAACTACTTTACAATATATAAGCATATATGTACATGTAGTTAGGTTTAGGTTTTCTTGTACAGATAATCTTTGATAACAGCTGAATAAATTGGTCGCCGATAAGTCCGCGACCCAGTGGAGTGTGATTGCTGTGTGTTTTCTTGCGTTCTATTTCTTTTCTTTGGTTTTCGTACACGCGCGTACGCGAGTCAAGCTGAGTCGCCTTATACTCTGGCTGCTGAGTGTGCCGGCTAAATTACTCCCTTACAATATCTTCAGTAATGATACCGAATTTAGTCCAGTTCGTCGCAAACAATTGCGCTTTTTATCAAGTAGTGACGAATAATTATGAATTAATTAATTATTGAAAAATTAATTATTTCTATTCTAATTTTTCTGATGTTAATTCTGGATTAACAAAATTCTTTTGTTGTGTAAAAAAAAAGAGTTGGGTGTATTTACAAAATAAAATAAAAATCAAAAATTATTAAACCAAATCTTATTATTTGGAGCCTCCTCCACAAACAGTATACAATAAAATCAAACCCTAATCTAAAATCAAAAAACAGGATCAAGAGCAAGGGTGTATAAAACAACTAATACAAAGGAAGAAAAAACCGAAAATACCAATATTTAGTGGGTATAAACCAATCTGGTGATAGTTAAAGTACATTATTTTAAAAACACACTACAATAAAAATTTTAAGTACTCTACCGCCCGTTTTGCAAAATACCGACTCTCAAGTCATCTCGAGCTTTAGAACATCACAACCCTATTTTGCCATCCAAATTCAAGATTAATGCAAAGGTTCAAGAATAATAAAACACAATACAATGGTTTCACGAATTAAATAAATAACTCAGATCATGAAAAAATAAATCCTTTAGCGACAATAAGTTTTGAGCACTAAAGAAAATAAGTCTCCTTAAGAAATAATTATAATAATTATATGAATAAATACGCCCTAATAACATGGCATCTAATAGATACTGAACCCTTAAATTAAAACACTTAACGTATTCATACTTTTCGAAACAGTGTAAGACTCATATCTCGAACTGATAAGCTAGTTCAATGCACTTCCTTATTAAATTCAAGAAAAATGGGGAGAATAATGAAAAAAAATATTACCATCCATCAATTATAAGAAATTAGTAACGAAATTTTGTAAGTTCAAGCAATGAGTTTGGAAATATTAAAATGTAACATAATCACTAAAAAAGTAGAAATGTCCATAGGTTGACAGTTAAAATATATTAAAGCAATCAATTATTAAGTGAAAAAATCAATGTCCGATCGATTTCCCAGTTAAAATTAAGTTAACTTGGTAAGGACAATAATACAATCTATCTTGTTTTAAGCGTAAAGCCTAGTCAAAATACATAACATAAAATGTTTAAAAATCTGTAGAATACTAAGTTGAAGAAAACGATTAAATATAACAAAAATTAAGATAGGGTATCATACAACGTCAATAGAAGAATTATTGAAGTCAGTAAATGAGTACAAAACACATTCCTTACACAATTTTATCGTAGGTAGCATACTGAGAAAGAGTTGGTAAACCCCGTTTATAAAAAAAAAAATCAAGCTGCTAAGAAAATCTTCGTGTTTTCATTTTCTTTATTTTAGAAATTGATTTGATATGTGAGTTTGATGAAATAATTTTAGTTGAGTATAAGAAATAGTTTGACGGATATCTTAAATATGAAAAGTGTCATTTGATGAAAATCTTAAAGCGAGCAATGGGAAAGTTAAGGAAATGATTATTTGATAAGCCTAAAAGATTACCTTAAGGAATTTAAAGAATGTATAAGCAAAATAAATTATTACTGAGATAGAACGGAATCCAATATATGTGGATTAAAAAAAAAATAATAACAATAATCTCAATAAACGATGAAGTATAAATATTAAAATCAAAATTAGTTGGTTAAAACATGATTTATTATACCAGCTACACGAACTTCGTTAAGCTTTCAAGTGAGTACTAGAACTAAGGCTTATAATATTGACTTAAAAAAACTTTTTATAAAGCCGAAACAAAATCATGGAGTATGACTTGTGTGTTCTACCGGCTTGTCATTAATCTTAATGTTCGGTGTTTGTGTTTGGTAAATCCCTCAACGGAACAAGCTTAATATAAATCTTAAATTTAACATACTACAAAAATCTATTTAAAAAAAAAAAAAAAAAATATATATATATGAAATAAAATTAAAACATACCCATAAGAAAAACATAATTTGATTGTTTCTTAACAAAGTACACCAATTTAAAAAATATTCATTGGTTTATTAAAAAGTTATACTAATTAGCTCTATAAAAGTAACAGAAGTCAGTGCAATAATGAAAACAGATATATGCAAATAAAGGTTAGAAACGTAAGTAGTGAATAAGTTGGGTGTGCGTTAGAATGAGGTAAAATCAATTAACATACCACCTGCACTTCATAGACGCTCGTGTATAGAATCGCATAAGGGAGCGTGTTTTAATATAATAATACAAGCAGGATCACTTTCCCCTATAACACTTTCCCCCTCTAACACCTACTCTCTCTAATACTAACTCTCTCTTTCTCCCTCTAACACTTTCCTCCTCTTACAACTTCCCCCTATAATACTTCAAACTAAATCTGCAAGTCTCAATACTCTTGTGTTGATCTTGCTGCTGCTGCTGCGCTAAAATTCCCATCCCTTGCTTACATAACACTCACGAATGTTGTTGTTCTTGTTGTTGTTGGTGTTGCTTTTGATCATAACAATGCGGCCTACGAATGTACTGCCCTTTGACTAGCGTACTTCAAGCAAGCACAATCTTGTCTCAATCCTTTTATTCTTTGATCACAGGTTTTCACAAACATTCATTGTTTATGTTTTGCCTGCAGGTGTGCAAGGCAACGCACGTCAAACAGCCGCCCTCTCGACTCTCTCTTATCTACTTATTCGTATCCAACACCTTCTCCCTCTAACACTTTCCCACTCTATCATTTCCCCCTCTTACACCTTCTCCCTCTAACACTCCCCCTCTTACACCTCCTCTCTCTAACTCTTTATAATCTATATGTACAAGTATCAATACTCTTGTTTAAAAACAATGTGTTGATCTTGCTGCTGCTGCTGCTGCGAAAGAAAATTCCCATCCTTGCACACATAACGCCCCCACGAAGGTTGTAGTTGTTGTTGCTGTTGGTGTTGCTTTTGATCATAACAATGCGGCCTACGAATGTACTGCCCTTTGACCAGCGTACTTCAAAAAAGCACAATCAAGCATGCACAAACTTGTCTCTAAGTCTTCCTCCCTCTAACACTTTCTTGCACACAGTCTCTTTCTAACACTTTCCCCCTCAAACTCTTTCCTCCTCTAACACCTTCTCCCTTTAAACACATTCCCCCTCCAATAAAAATAAATAAAAATAAATTAATAAAACATTTTTATACCCTTAACCCATAAAATGGGTAAATAAGGGTATAATGGTTTTGTGCAAAAGTATTTAACAGGCAGAAGGAAGCATCTCCAACCCCATAAAGTATATATATTCTTGATCAGCATCAACAGCCGAGACTATATAGCCATGTCCGTCAGTCCGTCCGTTTTTCCGTCTGTCCGTCTGTCCGTCTATATGAACGCGTGGATCTCAGAGAATGTATGAGCTAGAAACTTCAGATTTTGGATATAAGTTCCCTTATACCATGAGCAGAACAAGTTTGCTTCAAATTATCTATAACTGTTCCGGTTTCCGATATACACATAATATCGATAACAAAAAATATCGAATTTGGAAAGTGTAAAAATTAGCGTTGAAGTAATGGGTAATGATAGAACTTTTCTGAAAATTTCGTTCAAATCGGTTCAGAAACACTGGAGACATCGAATTTAATCGATTGAAGCTAAGTCAGTATACCAAAGTCTTACATAAATGTAATTTATTTATTGCAACTGGGTTCAGGGTATCTTCTAGTCGGGCTCTCCCAACTAGAGCCTTCTTACTTATTTGTAAATATATTACTCCGAATTCTGTTTATGAAATGTGGCATTGCTGACCCTCACTTCTAAAGTCTGAATTAGAATAGGTGGCAGATTTGATTTAAGCGTTTTCAGAGCGTTTTCATTCCGCTAAAAACAAGTGAGCGTTTTGGTCTATGGCACCATGAAATAGAATTGAATAGAAATTCGGGCGGAAGCGATTTCTGTGGCACCCTTTATTAATGAGGTTTAAAAGGTATGTTGGGTACACTCCCATATAGTCTTGTTGTTTGGATACCCGGCTCTTACCCAGGAAGCTCGAGTTCAACTGCCAGTATGGGAATAAAGATGATTTTATTGCTATGGCCAAATTTAATTATTTAACATAGATTTTTATTTTTTTTTTTTTACGTAGAATACGTCTTACCTTTATGAAGTCTCAATCTGAAAAGTTGTTTTTGCTATATGAGAGTTTAACAAAATCGCTTATTGCTCATGAACTAATTAAACAATTTTCCTCAAACTTATTTCATTTTAAGGCCAAGGCTTCAATCTTTCAATATATATATATTTGAATGTGTGTATTTTTGCTTCATTTCGAAGATTTTAAATTGCTCTAGCATTCTCAAATATTGATCAATTACGCTAATTTTTGGAATATAGGTTGAAATGAGTAAAAGAAACATTCCAACATTCATATTTTTTATACTTTTGCCAAAAATATAAATTTTCAAGGCAAAAAATCAATGCAAAAATCATCACTAATTTTTTTAAAAGCAAATTTATTTTTACTCAACATAAAATAGACGTGATTTCCTTTTGTTTGATATAAATTCGGTCATGATTGACATCTTCTAAGTGTGGAAATTTCACTAATTTCGGGCATAATTAAATTTTTTTCAAATGTGTGTTTTATGTGTATATTAGTATTAGTGATGTAAGCAATAAGTGTGAGCGAGTGCGATAGCTGATAGAATGTTCATATAGGTTTGTTTCACTTGCACTGTGCGTCTTAGTTCAGCAAACAATCAATGAAACTATCGGACAATCGATGGCTAATACTATCGCTGGCGACATCGAGGGCAACAGCTACCGATAGCAATAGCTATCAGACAAGTGGAAACGTTGCAGTTGGACGCAACCTTAAGCATAAACCCGCTGCCTTAAAGATTCTACGATGCAGATGGGGATGCCACCAGCTATCTTTCTTCCCAATTTGGTTACTCTTGCTCAAAGTTTGTAAAAAGTGGGGAAAGAAGGCTGGGTTTCGGTATGGATGGGCGTAGCACCCTTATTTTTGATACAGATCTTTGTGGAATGTCAATTGCTATCTTCATACCAAATTCGATGACTCTAGCTAGAAGTTTGTAAAAAGTGGGGGAAGGGGGGCTGGTGGTGGTATGGGTGGGCGTGGCACCCAAATTTTTGATTCAGATCTTTGGGGGTCGTTACCAGCTATACTATTTACGGACTATTGTTGTCCTCAGGAATTCCCCAAAACCCCTTTCCATACACTAATCCCCCCAAGGGAGGATTGGCTCTCAGGCACGCCAGGGCTGACAGACTCTGTAAAAATTTACACCGATGACTCTAAGCTAGACGACCGGGTAGGGGGAGGCGTCTTTTGCGAAGAGCTATCTATAAGCCAATCGTTCAGCTTTCCTGACCACTGCAGTGTGTTTCAAGCCGAGATCGCTGCAATACAGGAGGCACTCTCATGCATTTCCGAAAGTAAATGCTCTGCAGCAAGGATCTGCATATTTTCTGATAGCCAGGCGGCTATCAAATCCCTAAAGGCGATGTCATCCAATTCGATATCCGTCACAAACTGCCGCAGATCTCTACAGGGTATGGCAGAGCAGTTCGAAATATACCTCATTTGGGTGCTCGGACATAAAGGCATCGAGGGCAACTGTAAAGCAGACGAGCTGGCGAGGCATGGTACTGCCATGCCTCTCCTCGCAGATAAGGAGGGCTTGGGTATCCCATGGCCAGCTGTAAGCTCAAAGTTCGATCGTACTTCGTACTCGAAGCTAACAAAAGATGGCAGCTCACCATCGCCACGGGCAGGATTGCTAGGCAAACCTAGGCAAACGATTTCTGCAGAAGCTGTCGGGACGAGGAGGAGGAGGAAACTCTTTCCCAACTTTTCTGCGACTGTCCGACACTCTGCAAATATATAAATCGCTATCTTGGTTCTTTCTTCTTATCGGACCTCACTCAACTGGCGGATATTAACCCGAAAATTATCCTGTCTTTTATTCAAGCCTCGGGCTGGGACCACGCCCTCAAAAGTGGTGTGACACACTCTGTGTCTGGGTAGATGGTTTTTGGATAAAGTCCAAAACGCGGCACAACAACGGTCCAATGCATGGCCTATGTGAGTGGGGGGTTCTTCGAACCTCTCACTACCGCTCTAACCTAACCTAACCTAGCTGGTGGCATATCCACCTGCATCGGAGAATCTTTAAGGCATTGTTCAGCCCTACCGCATCCGTACCCTTTTGCAATCAGGCCTCTTTTAAGCAGTTTTAATACTGGTAACGAGTAAACCGCTGTCGGTTGCGTCCGACTGCAACGTTTCCACTTGTTTTTTTGCTTATTTGATGGGGTGCCGGCGCTGGTATTCTCGGTTAAGCTATTGCAAAATTTTTGGATTTGGTCTGTTGGAGCAGAACAAGCATATTGATAATTTGTAGACATATCTTAAGTTAGTTTAAGAGAAACAATGAAATCGCTCTTAAGCTAGGGAAGCTTTTAGGCCGATCGGCAATCTGCCGACGGCGAAATTGTGTTGCGTGTGGCCGTTTATGGCCCACGCAACTGTATTAGGCTAAGCAACATTTTAATTGTCGAAAATCACTTGAAGCCACCACATTAAACTCGTTGTCAATCTAAAGAAATAACCGCGTCTCAATTTTTGTAATTTGTACACATATAAATCTAAAAACTATTAGATTTTTCAGGTCTTTTTATTTTAGAGTTTATAATGTTAGTGAGTTTGGTACTGGTTGAGCCCTTTTGTTTTAATAACGACTCGATATTTTCGAGTTCGTTATTCAGATTTACTGCAATATCCAAATGTGACATTTTATGGCACTTGTTGGATTTTATGTTTTTGGCTCATACCAGCACTCACTCAGATTATTCCGATCCTTCCTGCTTTGGTGTCATTTAAATGTCCATATGATTATGTTGTTGTTTCAATTGTTGCTATTGCTGCTCAGCAGCAAAGACAACACTATGCGACTCCGTTTTTCAAGTCACATGTGCGCGACTAAAACCAATACTGTGAGTTCCGAACCGGGCTTAGAGATGGTTTTTGTTTTAATCTTTTCCAATGAAATACATTGGAAATAACTCGATGCGTTTTTGTATACTATCCAGCATTTTCTCTGAAAAGTACAGGATAGTATTTTTCCCATTGTCAGTCTCATTATTAAGACAAAGAGATACAACGTGACGGCTCTTGTTAATTTTTTAAAGCTTTTTTTGCAATTGAAATGCCAGAACCTGGGTCAAAGCTTTGCCGCGTCCTATTTTAAATTTTTATTTTAATAGTGGTTTTAAACAACTAATAAATTCAATTTTATATGAATTTGTATGCGTCAACGAAAACAATCAAGCAAAACTCATGTCCTATTCAAGTGGTGCATAATTTGCACCCGAATTTTGATGTTCTGACGCAGAATACGTCTTACCTTTCAATAATGAGGTCTGAATTTGAAAAAGTTTTTGTTGTTATATGAGAGTTTCACAAAATCGCTTATTGCTCTACAACTAATGGAGCAATTTTCTTAAAATTAATTTCATTTTAAAGCCAAGGCTTTAAACTTTTAATAACCTTATACATATATAAAGTTCTCGTGTCACGGGGTGCGTAATTGAACTCCTCCGAAACGGCCGACCGATTTTTATGAAATTTTACATGCGTATTCAGTAGGTCTGAGAATCGGCTAACATCTATTTTTCATCCCGCTATATGTTAAGGGTGGTCCACCAAAAAATTAATTCCACGTTCACTCCAATCAAAGATAAAATTTATTGCAAAGTAGGCTTATTGCTGCCAATGCCAAACGAATCTCGTGAATTGTTACAAATAAGTAAAGCAGAAGTGTCAATCTAATTGCGAAAAAGTTATACATTCGCGCTAAAAATGCCAAAAACACGCAAAGGAGCCAATTTGAGTCGTCAAAGGATCAATTCTAGAGCCGTGCAGGATATAAGAGCACGAAGATCAAACGAACAAATTCAAGAAGCCAATGCAGATTTGCGTGTGAGAATATCCCAGTTACGTGATTCACAAACACAAGAGGAACGAGATGAAAGAAACCAACAAAGACATCTGGAACGAAGACAAACGCGCAGATTCATAGTTAACGGACGTAAAGGAATCGACCAACAACGCCAACAAGTTCATCGTGCTTTTACGTCACATTCATTTTTCGGTTAGCATTCCAGTATGAGCCCGATATTGATTACTATGCTCATTCAAAAGTGGCAATTGGTGCTATGGACAAGGAATGGTTGCATTGTCATGCTCTCAAATTCAAAAATTAGCCAGCCGGGATGTGTTGCGGGTCAGGGAAGGTGCAGCTACCTGAAATTGAAACACCACCTGAACCATTGCAGGGTTTACTTTTCGGTACAGATCCAGATTCTAGCCAGTTCCTGAAGTCGATTCGCACATTCAATTCATGTTTCCAAATGACATCATTTGGAGCAACAGAAATAATTTACAATAATACTGCATGCGGTCAAAATTTTAATTCCACGTTCAAAATCAAAGGCCAAATTTATCACAAAGTAGGATCATTGCTGCCAATGCCAAATGAATCTCATACATTTTTACAAATCTAATTTATGGGTGGCTAGGACTCCGAACGTGCACTCGCGAATCGTGTGGATACACGTTGCGACTACCATGGTCTCAACTCACCTTTTGCTAGGCGTATCGTCAGAGCTGAACGCTCTGTTAAATGAACACAACGAATTATTGAAATTATTCAAATCAAACATGCACATGCTTAAAAGTGACAATCACGATATTGTCATCAGTCCTGATAAAACACTAGCTGGAGAGCATATACGTAGATTCAACGCACCTGTTCTTGACGACGTTGCTGGAATCATGGTTGGCGACCGTACAGCTACGCGACAAATTGTGATTCAAAATGAAATAATGATATTCAGATCATCAGTGATACCCATCTTTCATATGACGCTCTTCAATATCCACTAATATTTTGGAAGGTACAAGACGGATATTGCGTAAATATTAAACATCGAGTTCCCCTAAAGGGTAATTCTTTCATTATTAAGAACATAATTATTTTATTATTTAAGAATAAATCTTCATTTGATTTGAGTAAAGGAGCCGAAACAAATAAGAACGTTAGCTCGAAGGATTTTTATTCTTATCAATTGATGATTAGACGCAACAGAGACAATGTCATTTTGCGATGTCGTGAGCTTTTCCAACAATTTATGGTCCACATGTATATAAAGATAGAGAGTGAACGACTACAATACTTGCGATATAATCAACAGAGGCTGCGTGCTGAAGAATATATACATACACTTACGCGATGCTATTGCGAACAACGCTGACAGTGCCGAAATTGGTAACTCTGTTATCTTACCATCATCATACATAGGTAGTCAACGTAACATGCAAGAATACATACAGGATGCTATGACTTTCGTACGTGAATATGAACGGCCGTGTCATTCATTACATTTACATGTAACCCAAAATGGCAGGAAATCAAATCGTTGCTATTACCAGGACAAAGTGCAATACATCGTCATGACATTACAGCACGTGTGTTCAAACAAAAATTAAAATCTTTAATAAGCTTTATTAACAAATGGCATGTATTTGGCCCCACACGTTGTTGGATGTATTCAGTTAAGCGGCAAAAGCGATGACTACCTCATGCATGATATCCTTACTACAAACATGATATTGACAATTGTTGGGTGGTACCATATTCCCCTCTGCTGAGCAAAACATTCAATGCTCATGGTAATGTTGAGTCATGCATTTCGGTAAAGAGTATCAAATATATTTGCAAGTATGTGATTAAAGGAAGTGAAGTATTCAGAATTGAAAATACTAATGTAAATGCTCCTCCATTGAATCAAAATGATGAAATTAAAAATTACCAAATGGGCCGGTATATCAGTTCCAATGAAGCTGTCTGCCACATTTTCGGTTTCCAAATCCATGAACGGGATCCAGCAGTTATCCATTGAGCTGTCCATCTTGAAAACGGTCGACGCGTATATTTCACGGACGATACAGCGCTTGATCGTGCTATAAATCCACCAAATACTACGCTCACCGAATTCTTCGTGCGGATGCTTTTGGTGCTTTTATCTGCGACTGTTGTTGGTTAATGTTACCGGACCATTGCATTTCAATTAGTAGAGCGGTTTTTTATTTATAAAATTTTTTGCAACAAATTAATTCAATAATTGGCGGATCATTATGTTACGGGAGAATTTGCTCTCAAATTGATACTTTTTCTGAACGTGGACTGTGCTATCAAGGCAAACTTAACTAGGTAGACAAGACCCAGAATTTCGGGCAGACGAACAGGGACAAGACACAGCTCGACGTGCAGTGCGCTGGACAGATTCTCATCTTAGGCAAAATGAACAAGCTGACAATACTTTACGCCGATCGCGGCGTAGACAAGACCCAGAATTTCGGGCAAATGAACAGGGACAAGACACTGCTCGACGTGCAGTGCGCCTGACAGATTCTCAACTTAGGCAAAATGAACAAACTGACAATACTTTACGCCGATCGAGGCGTAGACAAGACCCAGAATTTCGGGCAAATGAACAGGGACAAGACACTGCTCGACGTGCAGTGCGCCGGAGAGATTCTCAACTTAGGCAAAATGAACAAACTGACAATACTTTACGCCGATCGAGGCGTAAAAAAGACCCAGAATTTCGGGCAGACGAACAGGGACAAGACACTGCTCGACGTGCAGTGCGCCGGACAGATTCTCAACTTAGGCAAAATGAACAAACTGACAATACTTTACGCCGATCGAGGCGTAGACAAGACCCAGAATTTCGGGCAGACGAACAGGTACAAGACACTGCTCGACGTGCAGTGCGCCGGACAGATTCTTCACTCAGACAGCTTGAGCAAACAAACGATACCGTACGCCGTTTTAAGCGTCGACGAGACCCTGTATATAGAGCAAACGAACAGCAACAAGACACTGTACAGCACGCTAATCGACGAACTAACATTGGAGAGAGAACTTCAGAGCGTGCACGGGATGGGAGTCAGAGGGCTCAAGTTAGGTACAATCGCGTACGTAGAATTATTGAACAGGCACGAAATACAGGTGCAAGGCGAACTGCTCGACTTAAAGCACGAGAGGCGGCTCTTCAATCTCAAAGAAATTTGTTACAAAGAGTTAGTCAATATAGGAGCAATCCCGAAAATAGGTTAGCTGAAAATAGCCGAAATGCGAGCCAGAACAGAGAGCAACGTGCGAATACCTTTTCAGAGGATATTCGTCAGGCGGTAGGCATTAATTTAGATGCCTTAATAGTCGCATTCAATAGAATAGTAAAACAGGGCCCTGATTAGGTTTGCATTTCTTGCAAAGGTTTGTGGTTTCCACATCAAGTGGAAAAAATGTACAGAGAAGTTGTAGAAAGAAAATGTAGTGAGGCAGATAGTAGAGACATTTTAAGTCTTACAGCACTTTTCCCTTCCTGCAACGATAGGTATAGTTTTTGCAAGACATGCAGCAGGAGCATAGAACTAGGCAAGAAACCAAAAGTTTCAATTACAAAAGGCTTAGATTTTCCGGATCTTCCCGAATGCTTGAAAGGCTTAACGCCTCTTGAGGAACGGCTCATTTCCCCACGCCTTCCTTTCATGATTATTAAATCTTTAGGATATGGCCGTCAAAACGCCATTAAGGGAGCAGTGGTTAATGTCCCAATTCCCGTTGCCAATGTTGTAACGTCACTTCCAAGGGCGTTTAATGAAGCCGAGGTTGTTCAGATACACCTCAAGCGTAGGATGGAATATAGCCATGATTTCGTGGCCGAATCCATTAGGCTCTCAAAAATAGCTGATGCAATCAAATTTTTAGTCAATACAGAACTCTATAGAAAACACCAGATTGTTATAAACGAATCATGGTTGTCTTCATTTTCATCTGACACCGTTCTCTTTGTTGCATCAGCTGACGATAGGGATTTAGTTACAGAGCTAATAGAAAGATCTGCCCAACCAACAATTAACGTTCATGAAAATGTTGAAGAAGAAGAAATTAATCCCGGGGGTCAAGAAACTTTATTAGAAAACGTGCCCACAAAAAATGTAGAGGCCCCAAGAATTGTTATGGCACCTGGAGAAGGTCTGCGTCCTTTGGACATGATTCAAGACAGCGATTCCGAGGAGCTGGCCTTCCCAACAATATTCGCTGGCATTAAGAGAAAATGCACAGAAAGCTTTACAACCATTGCTAGGTCCGAGCTTAGGAATTTTAATAGGAGAGGTTGTAGGACTGATAAATTATTTCTTAACTTTAAAAAGTTGGAAATGATTAATATTAGGAACAATACTTCCATTTGCTTACGCAAGCACAACGCCAACCAAGGCATTTCCGCGGCAAACGCCCTTAATGGCTACAGAGTTTTGAAAGGTGTTCGCCTGCTCATTGGGAATCAGAAAAGAAAAAGGTCATGGGTATGATTAGGCAGTTTGGTCTTCCGACTTTTTTATAACTTTTTCGGCAGCTGAGACTAAATGGGCGGAACTATTGGTTATACTTTCCAAAAACGTGGATAAAAAAGAAATTTCTGAAGAATTAGCATCTATTACATGCTTTTATTTAACTTGACTTGTCTGTCTGTCTGTCTGTCTGTATGTTTGTACCGGAATCTTGTAATCAAATTTTCACCAAGTTCCCGACTACCTAGAGCTCTGAAATTTTCACCAAAGATGTGTTTCAGATGACAATACATGTTTTTAAAGTTTTTGGCGCGATAAAATATGTAATATCATGTAAAAACCACGAAAAACAGTTTTCCCTTTTGCTTAACTTACTAATTTGACTGTCAAATATGACAAGCTTTGGTGGCATGAAGGGAAGCCTGCCGCTTCACAGGTCGAAGATCGTGGGTTCGATCTCCGACCGAGACAAACTTTTTTTGTATTATTTAAACTTTTTTATCTTTTTTTTTAATAGCAAAAACATGTTTGATATTTATGTATTGCATGGATGATGATACAAAATCTCGATTACAAATGTATGCGTAAAAAAGCGTATAAAAGCATGTCTTCAAAATTTTTTTTGATTTACTTGTTTCAATTTTAACGACAAAGCTCGTCTTATTAGGACCGATCCAGTCACTTGTGCAAGGTATTTTGATTTCCGATTTAGGCAACTTCTAAAACTTATGAAAAAGGAAGGTGGCGTATTCAGTAGTCATAGGGTCATTAAATACTATTGGCGAGTCGAGTTTCAGCAAAGAGGCTCACCACACATTAATGGCATGTTTTGGCTGAAAGATGCCCCCAAGTTTGACATCAATGATGTATCAAGCATACCCCCAGTAAAGTCTTTTATTGATCAGTTTATCACAACAGATACAAGTAGCGCGGATGTGGCTCCCTTTCTGGAGTATCAACCCCACAATCACGGGCATTCATGTAGGAGAGAAGTAAATAGAAAAGTAATTTGTAGATTTGGTATTCCATACCCTCCCATGCCCCAAACAGAAATCGTCTTTCCGTTAGAAGACGATGCTGAAAACTTAGAAACGCATCGCAAGAATTATGAAAAAATTCAAATCCTGTTAGAATTTCACTTTGATCGTGAAAGTATAGAGCGTCTTTGCAATTTCCATAATTTTTTGTCCCATGATCAACTTAACCTCAGTTATGATTGCTATATTACAGCACTTAGGTCGAGTATTAAGAAGCCCAAAAATTTTTTAAAGCGAACGCTTGCGGCTATTAAGCTAAATGCTTGCAATACTCATCTTTTTCAACTGCAGAGAGCCAACATAGACATTCAGTTCATTTTAGATCCCTATGCTTGCTGCAGTTACGTCGTTAATTACATTAACAAGTCTCAGAGAGGTATTTCAAAATAAATGCGTGATGCAGTTAATGAAGCTAGTAGGGGCAACGTAACAATCAAGCAAAAGTTACAACATATAGGACACAAATTTATTTCGGGTACGGAAATATCCGCCCAAGAAGTTTACTGCTGTTTAGGAATGCGGTCTGTCTGAAAGCAGTAACGCTGAAGTATTTATTAATACTTCATTGCCAAAGCAACGGGTAAAAATCCTAAAGTCTTGGGCGCAATTACAAAACTTACCCGTTGATTCAACATATATATTTGAATTAGGACTTTTAGACCATTATGTTCAGCGCCCCATCGCCTCAGAAAATTTATGCCTAGCTGATTTTTCTGCTTTTTATAGTTATAGCAAAAAGCAAAGTGGTACTCGCCAAATTATTGATGACGAAAATGATATTGAAACACCCCAGTCTTCCCAATCATTATTATGCTTTATATACCGTGGAGGGATGAAAATTCAGAGCTTGTGAACTGGAACTGTGAATTATATTGTAGCGAACATCGGGGTTTAATTGAAAATAGCCGTAGAAAATACAATACTTTGGACGACAACGAACTTCAGGACGCACTTAATAATAACAGGACGAAAATGAAGAGACAGTAGAAGAAGTTGTTGACAATAAGTTCCGGGTTTTGAGATTGCCTGAAATTGATCCTCAGTCAAATGTTTTAAATGTTGATGACAATAATGTAAATGAAAGCTCGGGGGATAATAACGTCCGAATGATTAAGCTACCAGCATTCATTTCCGCTGAGAGCTTAGCAGAAATTGTCAGGTCCCTTAATTTAAAGCAGAAACAATATTTTACTCACGTATTGCACAATGCCAACATCAAATCTGTGTCTTACGAGTTTGTTGGTGGTGGTGCTGGCGTTGGAAAGAGCCGACTTATACTAGCAATTTATCAGTCATTGTCCGCTATATACAATAGCAAGCCATGAACAGATCCAACTTCCGTTAAAGTACTTTTATGTGCACCCACAGGAAAAGCAGCTTTCGGAATTAGTGGTTCCATTCCATGTTTTCACTACCAGTTAACCAATCTGGTTCAGACTTGAGGGCCTTAAGCCATGATTTAGTTAATACTTTGCATTCAAGGTTAATTGACCTTAAACTTATAATTATAGATGAAATATCTATGGTAGGTTCCAAAATGTTTTCCCAGTTAGACTCCCGCCTTAAGCAAATTTTCAAAAATTCTCCGTTTGCTGGTATTTCTGTCATAGTTTTTGGAGATTGACGACAGCTATCACCAGTAGGTGATCGTTGGATCTTTGAATCCAACTCAAATGATCCCTACAGTGCAATATTTGGTTCAACTCTGTGGGACCTTTTTAAGCATTTTGAGCTCACAGAAATAATGCGACAAAGGGAGGACCTATTATTTGCTTCTGCTTTGAACAACATGGCATCGGGTCTTATGACAGCCGATGATATAAGCCTTATCCGCTCCCGCATTTGTCAGCCATCGGACGTGCCCGATGATGCAATTCATCTTTTCGGTACAAATGCGGCAACAGATTCCTTTAATATTACAAAACTGAATTCTATACCGACTGACCAATTTTTTTCTACTGCAAGTGACTACATAAAAGCTACTCATTTAAATTCCGCGAGTAGGGACAGAATAATAGAAGCAGTCCGTAGCTTCAGAGCTTCCGAGACACAGGGGTTGTACATGTCGCTTCTTCTAAAAACCACTGCCAAATATATGATAACGGTCAATATAGATACTGGGGATGGGCTCGTTAATGAGGCAACAGGCATTTTAATGCAAATAGATTTCGATAATTCCACTCCGAGTTCTCCAAGTACTTTATGGATGAAATTTTTAGAGGAAAGTGTAGGAGTACATGCTCGATCAAAATGTGCGCACTGTACAGAACCTTCTTGGACTCCAATCCAAAAAATAGTTAAAAGCTTTCAATATAAAAGAAACGAGCCAGTTAATATTGACCGTAGGCAGTTTCCAGTTGTACCAGCAGAAGGTATAACTATACATAAAAGCCAGGGTGCTACGTACAGCAAAGTGGGGGCTCACACTTGCCCCCGAATGCAGCGTGCTGCAATATACGTAGCTTGTAGTAGGGCAACAACAGCATCGGGCTTATTTATTATTGGAGACTTTGCATCTCCCAAACCACCCAAAAATGACGACAAGTTTCAAAATCAATTGCACTTATTGCGGACTGAAAAAATTCTTAAAACACATTTCATCATCATTTAGTCAACAGTTCCGCCTTAAATATTTTTTCCATAATACAGAAAGCCTGCATTGTCACATTGAAGATGTTCGAGCAGATGGATTAATGCTGCAGTCGTCCGTTCTTTGTTTCGTTGAACCTCATCGTACGCAAACGAAAATATCGATATTCCTGGGTTTACTATTGTTGTCCGTCTGGATTGTGAGATAAAGCCTAATGCAGTGCGTTCTAAGAGGGGAATCGTCATTTACGTAAGGAATGAAATAATTCGCAATGTTTCACATTGTTTAAGCGGCAGAAACATATCTAGGTCATCCGTTTTTGAGTATGGTATTTTTCAATATAAATCTGTTGCGTTTGTTGTTATTTATAAAAGTCCGACATATCCTTTGCCAACATTTAAAACTGAATTTGAAGATTTATTTCGGCAGTATACGTTTTTGAGTAACAACTGTATAATATTGGGTGATTTTAATTTATGCTTGAGTAAATTTGACAGATGTTAACCTATTTATAACGAACTTCTCAGGAAAGGATTTAGGTGCTTGCTCGATTTAAAAACGTCCACTACCAATTGTAACTCTCACATTGATTATGCCTTTTCAAATATTTCAACTGAGGATATTAGTGCTACGACCTATGAAACCGTTTACAGTTACCACAATGGAATTTCTCTAAGTTTTCAGGATGGTGAAAATTAAATTGGTACATAATTTCTAAGATTAGAGTTAATGCATGCATATACATATTCAAATAGATTAAATGTTCTGAATGTAAAATAAACGTAGCGATTATTTCTTAATATTAAAAGGTAACCAAGATATTAAACTATTTTAGAAAATAAATTGATGCATAATAACCAAAACCAAAGTCTTTTATAAATTGAACATATTTATTACAACTGGGTTCAGGGTATCTTCTAGTCGGGAGAGCCCGACTAGAGCCTTCTTACTTGTTTTTTTTTCAAATTTGTGTGCCTTTGACAATTGATTTACGACCAAAATAGCGTTTGTTGTTGTTGTCAGTGTTGTTGTTGGGCCCGCACTGCTACTTTTTGTTTGTGTCATTGAAAAAACATAGTGCCGCATAGTTAATTTTGGCTATGCCAAGACTATGATACCCTTCACACGTGGATTAATTTGTATTTTATTTTTTTATTGCGTGAAAATCTCGAAAGACTATAAGGCATTAAATTATTAATATTCGGTGTATCGAATTAACTATGTTAATTTTACCAATAGATATTCAGCTATTCTGTTAAACTCTTATATAGTCTAGTGGTAAGTATGCCAGACTTTCATCCGGTAGGTGCGGGTTCGTATCCCCGTGTAGTAATTTTGGTATTTTAGTTTTTTAGTCCAATTTTGTTTTTTTAATAGATTTTTTGTATCCGATCGGGATGAAATTTCATAGTGAACAAACCCGACATGATCTAAGCAATCTGTGAAAGTTTCATCAAGATCGGTTAAGCAGTTTGGCCGGAAATCGTGTTGATATGGTCAATTTATATGATGGCTATATCGTAGAATGCTCCGATCGGGATGAAACTTCATAGTGAACAAACCCGACATGATCTAAGCAATCTGTGAAATTTTCATCAAGATCGGTTCAGCCGTTTGGCCGGAAATCGTGTTGATATGGTAAATTTATATGGTGGCTATATCGTAGAATGCTCCGATCGGGATGAAATTTCATAGTGAACAAACCCGACATGATCTAAGCAATCTGTGAAAGTTTCATCAAGATCGGTTCAGCAGTTTGGCCGGAAATCGTGTTGAAACAGACAGACAGACGGACGGACAGACGGAAATCAATTCCTGAGCTCGTCCTGATCATTTTGATATATGGCTTATGGGGTCTTCCATCATTCCTTTAAGGCGTTACAGATTCATGACAAAGTCAATATACCCTGTGAAGGGTATAAAAAAAAAACAACAACAACATAACAAAACTTGGTGCGTCTATAAAAATTTCCAACACCAGAATATGTTATGGGGGTGGATTAGCCTACTTGCTGCTTATATAACTTTGACAAAACGTAACACACTAACATTATTGATATATTATTGATATATAATTTCGAATAAGCAAAGGGTGTTCACATAGGCGCGCGTGTTGCTATTATGATAATCAGATAATTTGAAATCTCGCTCCGATCATGCTCCTTTGTTGTTGCTCATTTACGTTCACTCTCCATTTTATGTGCGCGCTTTGCATGTCAATCACAAAGTTGAATAACCCTACCTCCTCCGCACACACCCTAAATTAAAGCTAACGCCAATATACAATTCACTTAACTGCAGCCTCTTAGATATGTTTTGCATTGATTCAGTGCGTGCGAAAAAGGTAGCGATACTACGCTCTTTGTTTGACTTGCAAACTTGTTCTGCTTATGGTATACATACATCTACAAGATGCAATAGGCCACCAAGATGTTGTCACAGCTCAACTTGGTCAGATGGTAATTTTACAATCTTCTTTTACCAGCTCTGCACGATATATGCATGCAAAGACTCAAGATGCTATGACACATGTTCGCCATTATGGGCGACCAGATCTTTTCATAGCATTCACATGCAATCCACAATGGTATAACATAAAAAGTGTTGTATTACCGGGTCAAAAACCGCATGATCGTGATTCTATAGCTCGAGAATATCATTTAAAAGGTAAAGCTTTAATGTCACTATTGACAAAAGGTTCTTTGTTTTGAAGCGTGCAATGTTTCATATACTCTGTGGAATGGCAAACCTCATATAAATATTCTACTTTGGTTAGAAAATAAAATAAGACCAGATAAAATCGATCAAATTATCTGTGCCGAAATACCAAACGCAGATGAGGATCCTTTGTTATTTAACATTGTTAAGTCATATATGATTCATGGTCCTTGCGGTGCATTTAATTAATAATAAATCGCCATGCATATAAAATGGAAAATGTACCAAAAGGTTTCCTCGACAATTACTTAAAGAAACTGTGACTGGAAAAGATAGTTACCCTCTATATCGTAGCAGAGCGATAGAAGATGGTGGTAATGCAATTAATGTAAATGGTAATTGCATAGATAATCGTTGAGTTGTGCCTTATAACTGTGTACTATTGAGAACATTTGAAGCTCACATAAATGTTGAGTATTGTAGTTCTGTAAAGTCTATTAAATACATTTGTAAATATGTTAAGCGCAGTGATCAAGCATTAACAACATAATTTACTCTTGAAGACCAACGTAATGAAATAAATATGTACGAAAGTGGCCGTTATATAAGTAGCTCAGAAGCGGTATGGAGAATCCTTGCATTTCCCAAACATGAACGTTTTCCGGCTATTACACTCTTAACTGTTCATTTAGAAAATGGTCAACGGATATATTTTAACCCCAATAATCCGCAACAATTACTTGACAGATTAAGCATTACACCCAAAACCACTTTGCTAGCCTTTTTTGAGCTATGCACACGTGAAGAGTTTGCAAGAACGCTTCTATATTGTGAAGTTCCATCGTATTTTACATGGAACAATAAAGAATTTCAAAGAAGAAAACGAGGGCATGATGTGCCAAGTTTTCCTGGAGTTAAAAGAGATTCAGCTTTGGGAAGAGTTTACACTATTCATCCCAATAATACCGAATTATTTTATTTAAGACTTTTATTACATTTTGTAAGGGGCCCAACTTCATTTTTAAATTTAAAAACCGGTAATGGTATAGCATACGCATCATTTCAATTGGCGTGTAAAGCTCTAGGATTACTAGAAGATGATAAGCTTTTCATTTATCACAAGACAGAAATATTGATGAAAGTATTGTGAATAATGTATTAAATAAATAAATTATTTACATTGAATACTGTCTATTGGTGGTCAAAACTTGACTTATTATGGACTTCCACTACCAATTAGATCCGAGGAAATTCTTCAAAATAATGAATATCATAGAGAAAAAAATTATGAAAATTGCGATAAATTTGTTGTTAATAATGAGCTACTCCTTACTGCTGAGCAAAAATAAGTATACGAAAAGATACTACATAGCGTTGAAGCAGAAAAGGGAGAAATCTATTTTTTAGATGCGCCTGGTGGAACAGGTAAAACGTATCATTTAAATTTATTATTGGCAAAGGTACGGCATAGTAGAAAATTGCATTGGCCGTTGCTTCTTCCGGTATCGCAGCCACTTTACTTAATGGTGGTCGCACAGCGCATTCTACACTTCAATTTCAAAGCAATCTAATATGGCTGCTGTGCTCAAAGATTGCAATCTTATTGTTTGGGATGAGTGTACTATGGGCCATAAAGGTGCTTTTGAAGCTGTGGATCGATCTTTGAAAGACATTCGAGATAGTGAATACTTAATGGGTGGCATAACTGTTCTCTTAGCTGGTGATTTTCGACAAACTATTCCAGTGATCCCCAGAAGGACAAGAGCAGTTGAAATAAATGCGTGCTTAAAGTCTTCAATTTTGTGGCCCAAAATACAGAAAATTGCATTAACGAAGAATATGCGAGTGCACTTAAAAGGTGATAGCATAGCTGGTGAATTTGCAGAAATGCTTCTTAAAATAGGAAATGGATTATGTCCGCCCCAGGATGGCAAAATAAGTTTACCATCAACTTTGTGTCATGTTGTGAAAAGTATTGAAGAACTAACTCTAAAAATATTTCCGGATATTACAAATATCTCTATTTTCACTGCGAGAAATGACAATGCATTGGAAATGAAGAAATGACATACGACTCTATTGGTTCTGTTCTGTTGTTTCGCAACTTGAAACCGCCAAAACTTTGCAATGGTACAAGATTGTAAGTTAAAATCCTTCATAAGAATGTTGTCGAAGCAATTATCTTTACTGAATATGGTATAGGGGAAACGGTTTTTATACCGAGAATTCCATTAATACCTTCTGATTCTGAATTGCCAATTCAATATAAAAGATTTCAATTTCTTTAAAAGTTTGCTTTGCCTTAACAATTAATAAATCACAGGGACAAATTCTTAAATTAGCCGGACTAGACTTAAGACACTCATGGCCAATTTTATGTAGCCTGCTCAAGAGTCAGTTCACCAAAAAGATAAGTTGTATTAGCACCTGACGGAAAAACAATCAATGTCGTTTATAAAGAAGCTCTTAACAGTTGTTAATAATTGCAAATTAAATTCAATAAGTGGATAAGGCCTACTGGGGAAACAACAATAAAATATGACGCACCTGATTCTCTACCTCAATGATGGCGTGGAAAAGAGAATATTAAATACTTTGCTTTAATATTTTGTGAAATATTTTCTAATTTATTTATTTTGTATCTATCTTCTATTGCTAAAATTTATAAACTATCCGCGCAGCGAAGTAAGCGGACCACTTACTAGTTTAATATATTTGTTGCAACTGGGTTAAGGGTATCGTCTAGTCGGCCCTCCCGACTAGAGCCTTCTTACTCATTTTTCTCAGTTTTTTAGCGAGCAATCAGTGTTTCCATCGGAGACATTGGCATCATAAACGCAATATGTCCACATTGTGATGCGGCTAAGTTTACAGGCTAAACGCCCGGTATGTGTTGTGCTAATGACAAAGTCAGATTTCCATCATTAGAAACTCCTTCCGAACCATTGCATTCATTTATTTTTGGGACATCTCAAACGTCGAAGCACTTTTTGAGTCTATTCTCAACAATACAATTCAGCATTTCAAATTACTTTTTTTGGTGCTACTAAAATTATAAGAGATAGCTTTATGCCGACATTTAAGGTAAATATTTCAACAGGATTTTCCTATGTTCATATCATCAACGTTTTCAAATTTATTTTATTGGTGATGAAAATCGTGAACTGGATCAACGTTGTGTAATTGTTTCGAATACAAGACGAGAAATTATTCGTGAGCTACAAAGGTTTTTCCATCAGCATAACGCATTATTTCAACTGTTCAAAATTGCTCCCGATCGTATGCCATCTGACTATCAGAAAATCATCATAAGGACTGATAGAATACCTCTTGGAAAGCTTGCAAGTCGATTCAATGCGCCGACAATTAATGAGGTTGCAATTGTAATTATTGAATAAAGCTATGGGAAAAACATGTGGAGTTTTAAGGCAACTTTGGGTCACCCAGAAATTACTACCCCTAAACATAAGAATATTGATCGCGAAATCTCAACTATTGCCAAAGATTTTGTATGGCATTGAAATTTTTGGCAAATGCGACGCTGCAAGCCAAAGGCAGTTTAGGGTAGCGTATAATAATGTTGTCCGTTATGTGTTTGGCCTCAAAAGGGCAGACCACGTAACGGGTTACGCTAACAGACTGTTTGATCTAGATCTAACGTCTTTAATTAATTTTAGAACTCTTCTCTTACTACACAAAATTATAGATAAGTTATGCCATAACGAGTGTTCTGTGTGGATACATCACGCTATGCGGCTGCCTACCGATAAAACGCTGATCTAGGCGGATTATCGGTCAGCAACAGCAGCGCATGAGCGAGCCAGCTGCCCAGGATGCAACCCAAAACCACACACGCGCAGCCAGCTTGCAGAGCGATAGCGACGATGACACCGACAGCGCGGCCGACGACTTGTAGGGCTAGGTTAAGCTTGACATAAGTGTAATTATCAGTCCGAATTCATATACCAAAAAGGCACGGCGTATCGCCTCATGTGGAATAAACGTTGTTCAGTTAACTCAGTGAAACCCATCTGCATTTATTAGTACAAGGTATTGTCTTATTAATGACAACAAAGCTAATTTATACACAAAAACTCGAGTGTTTGTATGGCAACATAAAGTTAACATCGTCCCAACGTGTGAATAACCTCGTTTGCTTGAGAACCAAACTAGCTTCATCTGATAGGCAGTTCTTTATCTCTGCTGTTGGACTGTGGAACAAGCTTCCTCCCTTCATTAAATCTATGCGCAGCGCACACCATTTTAAAATTAATTTAGAATATTATTTTAAAACCTAAATTTAATGCCTGAAACTACATTACAGTCCACTTACGCATAACTTTCAATATGTAATTCTTTTGGTTCCATTTTATAAATAATTGTTTAAAATATATAATTAAGGCTAATACTTTTACATTTTACATTTAAATATCTGTGATTAATGCTTTAATTTATAGAAGCAATACTGTAGCATTAAGAATCGTTTCATAATTAAATAAATAACCAATATTGCATTGGAAAGGTGATGATGGTTACCATATCAATATTGATTGATCCACGAACAGGTCAAAAATTGACATATTTTCTAATGTCACATTTTGCACATATTTTTAGGTCAACATGTACAGAAAAAAGTTAGTGCCATAAATTCTTATACATATCGATTGAAACGAAATCATCAGTTCATCGTTGATATGTATGCCAAAATTGAAACTGAACGTCTGAATTTTATTTTTGTTCAAACAAGCAAAATTAAGATCCGAAGAATATATTCATTTGCAATATTCATTGACAGATGCGATAGCGAATGATGCTAATGTTAATGACATCGGACGTTTAACTATATTGCCACCTTCGTATATTGGCGGCCCACGGCATATGACCGAATATGCACAAGACGCAATGTTTTATTTGCGAAAATACGGTCGACCGGATATGTTCATTACATTTGCATGCAATCCGCAGTGGGATGACATCCAAAAACAATTTATTTGAAGGACAGTCGACAACTGATCGTCATGACATTACAGCACGTGTTTTTCGGCAAAAATTGAAAGCACTTATGGATTTAATTGTGAAATTATGTGCATTTGGAAAGGTGCGTTGCCATAAGTACTCCATCGAATGGCAAAAAAGGGGATTTTCGCAAGCACATATATTAATTCGGCTGGTACACAAAATAAATCCTGATCAAATCGATAACGTTATATCAGCTGAAATTCCTGATCAAACTGTTGATCCTGTGTTATTTCACGTTGTCGTTAAAAACATGATACATGGTCTGTGAGGTGAACTAAATATGAACTCGACATGTATGATTGATGGAATGTGTTCGAAACGGTTCCCAAGGCAATTGACGTCAGACACAATAACGGGCAATGACGGATATCCGTTATATCGACGGAGATCACCTAATGATTATGGTAAAACGGCCACCATTAGAATGCGTAACCAGGACGTTGAAGGTGATAATCGTTATGTGGTTCCGCACTGTGCATTATTATCAAAAATATGCAATGCTCATATAAATGTGGAGCATTGTAATTCATCAAGTCCATTAAATATATTTGCAAGCATGTTAATAAAGGGAGCGATATGGCTTTTTACGGTGTTGCTGGTGATAATAGATATGATGAAATTAATCAGTATCAAATGGCGCGTTACATTAGTAGTAATGAAGCTGTCTGGAGGATTTTGTCGATTTCAATGCACGAAAGACATTCTGTGGTTGTTCACTTTGCTGTGCATGTTGAGAATGGCCCACGTGTTTATTTTAATGAATCAAATGTATTGGAAAGAGCAGCACAACCACCAGCGACTACGTTGGTCGCTTTATTAAAATTTTGCGAATCTGACACATTTGCGATAAAAAAAAAAAAACTAAAAAATATTAAACATGGAATGTGTCTTCGAAAAATTTCAAAGACGTCAACCAGGAACAGTAGTCGATGGGCATCCAGGCATTTTC
>JARNME010000404.1:62041423-62063768 GCA_030179655.1 Scaptomyza flava
AACAGATTTAATTGGGATTATATATCTACATATACAGCACATCCAAACAATGCTTAGTTTTTTATGTGCGATTGTTATTAGTTAACGTCAATGGCCAAAAATCATTTCAAGAATTAAGAACAGTCAACGGTCATTTGTGTCAGACATATCGTGAAGCATGTCAACTCTGGCATTTGTTGGAGGGTGATACACATAGAAACTCAACACTTCATGATGCATCTACTTCAGCACATCCACAGAAAATACGAATGCCATTATAATATCAACATGTATGCTATCAAATCCACTAGAATTATTTTTACAGAAGATATTTTAATTCGAATGCGTCATCATGCAAAAAATCCTAATTTTTTGATTACCTTGGAAATGTACAACGATGCTTTGATAATAATTGAAAATATGTGTCTAACGATTGCAAATAAAGCATTAGTACAATTGGGTATGACCGCACCAAATCGTGAGATGAATGATTTGTTTGATCGTGCATTGCAACGTGAGCAGGAATTCAATTCTAATTCTAATGCAAAATGTTCGTTATATCTTTGATTTTAGCGACCATTCGATCGGAAAAGAAAATTGCATTTGCATCTTCGGGAATCGCTGCTACATTATTAGAAGGTGGACCGCACACTCTGCATTAAAATTGCCATTGCATGTACAGGTGATTGAAAATCCAACTTGCGAAATTTCGAGAAATTCTGCTTGGCAAAAGTATTGCGATTAACGTCAATTATTTTATGGGACGAGTGCACAAAGGCGAATAAAAAAACATAGTGCCGCATAGTTAATTTTGGCTATGCCAAGACTATGATACCCTTCACACGTGGATTAATTTGTACTTTTATTTTTTTATTGCGTGAAAATCTCGAAAGACTATAAGGCATTAAATTATTAATATTCGGTGTATCGAATTAACTATGTTAATTTTACCAATAGATATTCAGCTATTCTGTTAAACTCTTATATAGTCTAGTGGTAAGTATGCCAGACTCTCATACGGTAGGTGCGGGTTCGAATCCCCGTGTAGTAATTTTGGTATTTTAGTTTTTTAGTCCAATTTTGTTTTTTTAATAGATTTTTTGTATCCGATCGGGATGAAATTTCATAGTGAACAAACCCGACATGATCTAAGCAATCTGTGAAAGTTTCATCAAGATCGGCTAAGCAGTTTGGCCGTAAATCGTGTTGATATGGTAAATTTATATGGTGGCTATATCGTAGAACTGCACTTTTCGCAACTGTCGTCGAATGCAGACGTGTTTTCTCATCGTGGTCCGGTTAATTAATTCCCAAACGCAAAAGTGCAGTGATATAGAAGCTTATAAAATATAAATTTTATGCGAAAAGACGCTAAGTGCAATGTATCTGCACAAATTGCTTTTTAAAAAAGCTGTAATTCAAACAAAACAATTGACTTTTAACAAATAATAACATATAAAACAAAAGGCACTAACAAATTCTTCACCTCGCTTAAGACAATGAG
Source organism: Scaptomyza flava (assembly GCA_030179655.1). Lineage (NCBI taxonomy): Eukaryota > Metazoa > Arthropoda > Insecta > Diptera > Drosophilidae > Scaptomyza > Scaptomyza flava. The sequence continues at coordinate 62,042,907 of JARNME010000404.1, forward strand.
TCAACGCGAGAATTGTGGCCAGCGACAACGCGAGCAAGACGAGCGTCGTCGGCTGAGCAACGCTTACTTTTCCGTAGTTTCAGAGCAGCCCGAGCGGTCAATTACCCCAACCCGCAAATCGAACTCTCTTACACAGCGCGTGCCAGAGAACGTTCTTGCTCACCGTCTCCGTCCCTGTTATCTATCGAGTCAACGCAATCCGACCGCGCGCGGTCGGCAACACCCAATCCGACAAATGAAGTATTGCACACAGCACGCGACCGAAAGTTTTCGTGCTCCCCGTCTCTCTTAGCAACGACTGCAAGTGCCGCGGCCTCTCTAGGTACCGCAACAGCGACTACAACCACAACTGCACCGATACCTACTTCCCGTTCAACAAGCACAACGACTGCTGCGCCGTCAGCAAATCAAACTGCAAACAGCAAAAATGTTAAGCCGGCTACACAGACTGGTATGGATCGCTACATTTATATCAAAAGAAAGCTAAGTCCGCAAAATTCTACGAATAAACCAAAAATGACCCGTAGCAATTTAAATAGACCCTCGAATGATACTACATACAATAGCAATAGATTTCACATCTTGGCAGAAAGCACAGATGATCTGCTTTCTGAAGCCGTTGGGGTTGTCACGAAAAAGCCGAAGCCACCCCCAATATATATACGCGAGAAAAGCTCCAGTGCTTTTGTTAACAAAGTTATCGAGCTCATAGGCAAAGATAGTTTCTACATAGTCCCTCTCGTACAGGGTAAAATTCAAGAAATTAAAGTCCAGACAAAGTCGGAAGATAATTACAGAGTTCTCATAAATTATCTAAACGAAAAAAAAATGAATTATTATACGTATCAATTAAAAAGCTGCAAGGGCCTGCAGGTCGTAATAAAAGGCATAGAACCTGATGTAACACCAGAAGAAATAAAACAGGCGCTGCAGGAAAAAGGATTTCGAGCAAAAACCGTCATAAACATCTTAAACAGGAATAGGATGCCGCAACCACTTTTTAAAATAGAACTTGAACCAGAAACGAAGATGCTTAAAAAAAACGAGGTGCACTCAATATACAAACTTCAGCTTTTACTTCACCGAAGAATCACCGTAGAAGAACCGCACAAACGAAACGGTCCGGTACAATGTATGAACTGCCAAGAGTACGGCCATACAAAAGCCTACTGTACACTGCGCTCGGTATGCGTATACTGTGGGGAACTGCACAGCTCCGCAAGTTGCCCAGTAAGCAAAGAAGACTCTAGCAAAAATTCTGTAACAACTGCGAAGGCAAGCATACAGCCAACTACAGAGGCTGCCAAGTCTACAAGGAACTTAAAAATCGTATCCATCAGCGCTGTACCACTGCACGCTCGCAACACGCACCGACTACCTTCACTCCATCGAAACACAACCAGACGTCTTCTTTTCATCTGCAGCCAGATCCTCACTTGGCCCCGAGTTCTCAACCAATAACGCAACTTATGCAAGCGCCCTAAGATCCGGACTGGCTCTTCCTGCCTCAAACACACCGTACTTACAACCAAAACAAGTGAGCACAAACGCTGCACAGGAGCAGCAACAAAGTAACCTCGAAGCACTCGTATGTACCCTGCAGCAGAGCATGAACGAGTTTATGTCATTCATGAAACAACTATGCAGGAACTAATGCGTAATCAAAATCTCTTGATACAAATGCTTGTATCACAACAGTCAAAATAATCAATGGCTGAGATACGAATATCTACGTGGAACGCTAATGGCGTCTCACAGCATAAACTGGAATTAGCTCAATTCCTACTCGATAAGCACATCGACGTAATGCTACTTTCCGAAACACACCTTACAAACAAATATAACTTTAACATAAGTGGATACTTATTCTATGGTACAAATCATCCCGATGGTAAAGCACACGGTGGAACTGGTATTTTGATCAGAAGCCGCCTCAAGCACCACTACTATAAAGAGTTTGCTGAAAACTTTCTACAGGCCACATCTCTAAAAATACATTTAAACAGTGGGAACCAACTTACTCTTGCCGCTGTATACTGCCCTCCGCGTTATACCATATCTGAAGACCAATTTATGGAATTTTTTAACTCACTAGGAGAATGCTTTATAGCGGCAGGAGACTACAATGCCAAGCACACACACTGGGGATCTCGTCTAGTGAATCAAAAGGAAAGCAGCTCTACAATGCAATTATAAAAGCTAACAACAAGCTCGACTACGTTTCTCCTGGCAGACCAACATACTGGCCGACAGATCCCAAAAAACTACCCGATTTGATTGACTTTGCAGTTACCAAAAACATTTCGCGTAGACTGATAAGTGCAGAGTGTCTTTCGGATCTATCATCCGATCACTCGCCAGTCCTAATAAATCTGCAACGACACCCTGAATACATAAATCGACCAAGTAAGTTAACTTCACATAAAACTAACTGGCTCAGATACAAAAAATTTATAAGCTCACACATTGAGCTTAAGCCACGTCTCGTTGATGTAGCTGACATTGACAGTTTTGTTAACACTCTGGAGACTGTCTTCGTCGCCGCAGCTCGCGCCGCTACGCCTCAAATACCAAAAACAATACACAACCAAAGGACAACAAATCTACAAATTGAACAGCTCGTTCTTGAAAAGCGGCGCTTACGACGTGATTGGCAATCGAACAGATCGCCATCGGCAAAGCAAAAACTAAAAGACGCCACACGTAAACTCACCAAAGCGTTAAAAATCGAGGACGAGCGCGCTCAACGCCGTTACATCGAGCAATTATCAACCACCAGTACGAAAAACTCATTGTGGAGAGCTCACCCAACTCTAAGCTCACCAACAGAAACAGTAATGCCTATAAGAAACTTCGCAGGCGGCTGGGCTCGCAGCGATGAAGAAAGAGCTAACACATTTGCTACTCATCTCCAAAAAGTGTTCCAACCTAACGCTGCAACAAATACGTTGCACTACCGACTTCTTCAAACGGCTCTCAGCTTCAAGATGATCCAATCAAGTTTCGCCCGAATGAAATCGTTAGAATCATTAAAGAGCAACTGAACCCAAAAAAATCTCCAGGAGGTGACCAAATAACCCCAAAGATGATATTGAGCTCCTTACTGTGCAATATGCATAATTGCCCAGCTCTTCAATGCTATCACCAAACTTGGCCACTATCCAGACAGATGGAAAAAGTCAATTATCATTATGATACCAAAGCCTGGAAAAGATCACACAGTTCCCACGTCGTATAGACCTATAAGCTTATTACCGTGTCTATCAAAACTTTTGAAAAATTTTTGCTGTCCCGGATAAATCCATTCCTGAATCTTCATAACATAATCCCGTCACACCAATTTGGCTTTCGTGAAAAGCATGGAACAATTGAGCAGGTTAACAGAATAACATCAGAGATACGAAGCGCGTTCGAAAATAGAGAATACTGCACTGCAATATTTCTGGATGTTTCTCAGGCATTCGACAAAGTTTGGTTGGAAGGTCTAATGCATAAGATCAAAGCAATGCTCCCAAACAACACACATAAGCTGCTTAAGTCGTACCTATACGACAGGAAGTTCGCAGTAAGATGTAACACTGCAATGTCTGACGAACACAGTATCGAAGCTGGTGTTCCACAGGGCAGCGTACTGGGACCAACACTGTACGTGCTTTTCACAGCAGACATCCCAATAAGCAGCCGATTGACAACATCTACCTTTGCTGATGATACAGCTATTCTCAGCCGCTCCAGATGCCCAATACAAGCAACAGCGCAACTAGCCCTTCATCTGGTCAACGTGGAAAAATGGTTATCAGATTGGCGAATTAAGGTAAACGAACAAAAATGTAAGCAAGTAACTTTCACCCTTAACAGGCAAGATTGTCCACCGCTCACGTTAAACAACACCACACTTCCAAAAACAAACGATGTAACGTATCTGGGCGTACACTTAGACCGAAGACTAACATGGCGGCGACACATTGAAGCTAAAAGAACACATCTCAAACTGAAAGCCAATAGCCTCCACTGGCTCATCAATGCTCGCTCTTCCATTAGTTTGGACTACAAGGTCCTGCTTTACAACTCTGTTCTAAAACCAATCTGGACCTATGGTTCCCAGTTATGGGGGAACGCTAGCAACAGCAGCATTGACATTGTCCAGAGAGCCCAGTCAAAAATATTGAGAACCATTACCGGGGCACCGTGGTATGTTCGAAACGAAAACATTCATAAAGACTTAAACATCTCAACAGTCAAGGAGGAAATAGAGGAACAAAAAGTAAAATATCTTATCAAGCTCTCATCGCACACAAATCATCTCGCGAGAGGTCTCACAAGGCTGCGCAGCCGATCCCGTCTTCGTCGTAACGACTTACCAACCCAGCGATGATTTTTAGGGACGCGCACTCAGAATACAGTCAAAAACAAAAATGAAATGTTAGCTAAGATTTATTTATAAGATTTGTATACTTATTGCTAGTTTTCTAATTCACTAGAAAAGATTCAATAAATAAGACCAGCAATTTAAAAAAAAAAAAAAAAAAAATATCGTAGAATGCTCCGATCGGGATGAAATTTCATAGTGAACAAACCCGACATGATCTAAGCAATCTGTGAAATTTTCATCAAGATCGGTTCAGCAGTTTGGCCGGAAATCGTGTTGATATGGTAAATTTATATGGTGGCTATATCGTAGAATGCTCCGATCGGGATGAAATTTCATAGTGAACAAACCCGACATGATCTAAGCAATCTGTGAAAGTTTCATCAAGATCGGTTCAGCAGTTTGGCCGGAAATCGTGTTGAAACAGACAGACAGACGGACGGACAGACGGAAATCAATTCCTGAGCTCGTCCTGATCATTTTGATATATAGTTTCTGGGGTCCCCCATCATTCCTTTAAGGCGTTACAGATTCATGACAAAGTCAATATACCCTGTGAAGGGTATAATCACTAGAAGCATTTAATCGACCAAAACAAGATTTACATACATAGTAATCAACTGCTTTTTGGTGGTGCTTGATAGTACTGTCTGGGGATTTTTGTCAAACATTGCCTGTTATTCCTCGATCAACTCCCGCAGATGAAATAAATGCCTGTTTGAAGTCATCAGTTCTTTGGAGATATGTATAAAAATTGACACTGCACATTAATATTCGTATTCACCAACAAAATGATCTAGCTTCCCAAGAGTTTTCAAAACAATTGTTAGAAATTCGTGATGGCAAAATACAAATCGACAGTACCATCGATAGATGAATTGTTTGAATGTGCTTTTCCGAATATTTTTGAGAGTTACAGAAATCATGATTGGTTGGGAGAACGCGCTATTTTAGCACCGAAGAACACTCATATCAATGCCATTAATTTTCAAATTCAAGCAAAACTGCCAATTGTAGTCACAACACATAAATCAATTGACAGTTTTATTAATCAAGATGAGGCAATGAATTATCCAATTGAATTTTTTAAATTCATTGGAACCGGCTGGTATGCCACCGCATGGCTTAAGTCTCAAAACTGGTTCCTGGATTATATTATTGCGAAATATTAATTTACCAAAACTGTGTAATGACACCAGACTGGCATTGAAAAAGTTATAGCCAAACTTGAACTTGATTGAAGCTACATAGGATCTTAACTGGTAAAACAAAAGAGAAGTTTTTTGGTTACCGCGTATCCCTATGATTCCAACTGATAGCCATTTGAATTCAAAAAAGAATTGAATTAGGAGGAATCATGTTTCTCACATGGCCAATTTTATGTTTGCTGTTCCAAGTCGGGATCCCCACCCGTTGTTTATTTTTGCTCAAATGGTAAAACATATATATTGTTTATCCAAATATTTTGAATTAAGCTTTAAAACAGCTAGCAATTAATAACAAATTGTTTATATGGAATTTTTTAACTCACTAGGAGAATGCTTTATAGCGGCAGGAGACTACAATGCCAAGCACACACACTGGGGATCTCGTCTAGTGAATCCAAAAGGAAAGCAGCTCTACAATGCAATTATAAAAGCTAACAACAAGCTCGACTACGTTTCTCCTGGCAGACCAACATACTGGCCGACAGATCCCAAAAAACTACCCGATTTGATTGACTTTGCAGTTACCAAAAACATTTCGCGTAGACTGATAAGTGCAGAGTGTCTTTCGGATCTATCATCCGATCACTCGCCAGTCCTAATAAATCTGCAACGACACCCTGAATACATAAATCGACCAAGTAAGTTAACTTCACATAAAACTAACTGGCTCAGATACAAAAATTTATAAGCTCACACATTGAGCTTAAGCCACGTCTCGTTGATGTAGCTGACATTGACAGTTTTGTTAACACTCTGGAGACTGTCTTCGTCGCCGCAGCTCGCGCCGCTACGCCTCAAATACCAAAAACAATACACAACCAAAGGACAACAAATCTACAAATTGAACAGCTCGTTCTGAAAAGCGGCGCTTACGACGTGATTGGCAATCGAACAGATCGCCATCGGCAAAGCAAAAACTAAAAGACGCCACACGTAAACTCACCAAAGCGTTAAAAATCGAGGACGAGCGCGCTCAACGCCGTTACATCGAGCAATTATCAACCACCAGTACGAAAAACTCATTGTGGAGAGCTCACCCAACTCTAAGCTCACCAACAGAAACAGTAATGCCTATAAGAAACTTCGCAGGCGGCTGGGCTCGCAGCGATGAAGAAAGAGCTAACACATTTGCTACTCATCTCCAAAAAGTGTTCCAACCTAACGCTGCAACAAATACGTTTGCACTACCGACTTCTTCAAACGGCTCTCAGCTTCAAGATGATCCAATCAAGTTTCGCCCGAATGAAATCGTTAGAATCATTAAAGAGCAACTGAACCCAAAAAAATCTCCAGGAGGTGACCAAATAACCCCAAAGATGATTATTGAGCTTCCTTACTGTGCAATATGCATAATTGCCCAGCTCTTCAATGCTATCACCAAACTTGGCCACTATCCAGACAGATGGAAAAAGTCAATTATCATTATGATACCAAAGCCTGGAAAAGATCACACAGTTCCCACGTCGTATAGACCTATAAGCTTATTACCGTGTCTATCAAAACTTTTTGAAAAATGTTTGCTGTCCCGGATAAATCCATTCCTGAATCTTCATAACATAATCCCGTCACACCAATTTGGCTTTCGTGAAAAGCATGGAACAATTGAGCAGGTTAACAGAATAACATCAGAGATACGAAGCGCGTTCGAAAATAGAGAATACTGCACTGCAATATTTCTGGATGTTTCTCAGGCATTCGACAAAGTTTGGTTGGAAGGTCTAATGCATAAGATCAAAGCAATGCTCCCAAACAACACACATAAGCTGCTTAAGTCGTACCTATACGACAGGAAGTTCGCAGTAAGATGTAACACTGCAATGTCTGACGAACACAGTATCGAAGCTGGTGTTCCACAGGGCAGCGTACTGGGACCAACACTGTACGTGCTTTCACAGCAGACATCCCAATAAGCAGCCGATTGACAACATCTACCTTTGCTGATGATACAGCTATTCTCAGCCGCTCCAGATGCCCAATACAAGCAACAGCGCAACTAGCCCTTCATCTGGTCAACGTGGAAAAAATGGTTATCAGATTGGCGAATAAGGTAAACGAACAAAAATGTAAGCAAGTAACTTTCACCCTTAACAGGCAAGATTGTCCACCGCTCACGTTAAACAACACCACACTTCCAAAAACAAACGATGTAACGTATCTGGGCGTACACTTAGACCGAAGACTAACATGGCGGCGACACATTGAAGCTAAAAGAACACATCTCAAACTGAAAGCCAATAGCCTCCACTGGCTCATCAATGCTCGCTCTTCCATTAGTTTGGACTACAAGGTCCTGCTTTACAACTCTGTTCTAAAACCAATCTGGACCTATGGTTCCCAGTTATGGGGGAACGCTAGCAACAGCAGCATTGACATTGTCCAGAGAGCCCAGTCAAAAATATTGAGAACCATTACCGGGGCACCGTGGTATGTTCGAAACGAAAACATTCATAAAGACTTAAACATCTCAACAGTCAAGGAGGAAATAGAGGAACAAAAAGTAAAATATCTTATCAAGCTCTCATCGCACACAAATCATCTCGCGAGAGGTCTCACAAGGCTGCGCAGCCGATCCCGTCTTCGTCGTAACGACTTACCAACCCAGCGATGATTTTTAGGGACGCGCACTCAGAATACAGTCAAAAACAAAAATGAATGTTAGCTAAGATTATTTATAAGATTTGTATACTTATTGCTAGTTTTCTAATTCACTAGAAAAGATTCAATAAATAAGACCAGCAATTTAAAAAAAAAAAAAAAAAAATATCGTAGAATGCTCCGATCGGGATGAAATTCATAGTGAACAAACCCGACATGATCTAAGCAATCTGTGAAATTTTCATCAAGATCGGTTCAGCAGTTGGCCGGAAATCGTGTTGATATGGTAAATTTATATGGTGGCTATATCGTAGAATGCTCCGATCGGGATGAAATTTCATAGTGAACAAACCCGACATGATCTAAGCAATCTGTGAAAGTTTCATCAAGATCGGTTCAGCAGTTTGGCCGGAAATCGTGTTGAAACAGACAGACAGACGGACGGACAGACGGAAATCAATTCCTGAGCTCGTCCTGATCATTTTGATATATAGTTTCTGGGGTCCCCCATCATTCCTTTAAGGCGTTACAGATTCATGACAAAGTCAATATACCCTGTGAAGGGTATAATCACTAGAAGCATTTAATCGACCAAAACAAGATTTACATACATAGTAATCAACTGCTTTTTGGTGGTGCTTGATATTACTGTCTGGGGATTTTTGTCAAACATTGCCTGTTATTCCTCGATCAACTCCCGCAGATGAAATAAATGCCTGTTTGAAGTCATCAGTTCTTTGGAGATATGTATAAAAATTGACACTGCACATTAATATTCGTATTCACCAACAAAATGATCTAGCTTCCCAAGAGTTTTCAAAACAATTGTTAGAAATTCGTGATGGCAAAATACAAATCGACAGTACCATCGATAGATGAATTGTTTGAATGTGCTTTTCCGAATATTTTTGAGAGTTACAGAAATCATGATTGGTTGGGAGAACGCGCTATTTAGCACCGAAGAACACTCATATCAATGCCATTAATTTTCAAATTCAAGCAAAACTGCCAATTGTAGTCACAACACATAAATCAATTGACAGTTTTATTAATCAAGATGAGGCAATGAATTATCCAATTGAATTTTTTAAATTCATTGGAACCGGCTGGTATGCCACCGCATGGCTTAAGTCTCAAAACTGGTTCCTGGATTATATTATTGCGAAATATTAATTTACCAAAACTGTGTAATGACACCAGACTGGCATTGAAAAAGTTATAGCCAAACTTGAACTTGATTGAAGCTACATAGGATCTTAACTGGTAAAACAAAAGAGAAGTTTTTTGGTTACCGCGTATCCCTATGATTCCAACTGATATGCCATTTGAATTCAAAAGATTACAACATCCAGTGCGTTTATCATTTGCGATGTCCATTAAGAAGGCCCAAGGTGTGGTTTGAATTAGGAGGAATCATGTTTCTCACATGGCCAATTTTATGTTTGCTGTTCCAAGTCGGGATCCCCACCCGTTTGTTTATTTTTGCTCAAAATGGTAAAACATATATATTGTTTATCCAAATATTTTGAATTAAGCTTTAAAACAGCTAGCAATTAATAACAAATTGTTTTATTTGAATAAATGAAATTGTTGTAGTTGTAGTTGTTGTAGTCACTACACAACAATTTTGTATTATTTCACTTTATACGTAGCGATGCATGTATCTGGCCACTAGTATTTATATATGTATTAGTTACATTTTCTATATTAAAAAAAATTGAACCAAAAATGTAGTTATTTTGCTTTCTTTCGAAGACTTTAAATTGCTTTAGCAATCTCAATATTTACCAATTACGCTAATTTTTTTGAATATAAGATGAGATGAGTTAAACAAAAATTCCAACATTCATAGTTTATATACCTTTGCCAAAAATATAACTTTTTAAGGCAAAACATCAGTGCAAAAATCATTAAAATTAAATTGCTAAAAAAAATCTCCCTGATGAATTTTTTCATTTTTTTTTCAGTATAAAATAGACGTGATTTTCTTTCGTTTCATATGAATGCGGTCATGATTTATATCTTCTAAGTGTGGAAATTTCATTAAAGTATTCGGGTATTGTTAATTAAATTTTTTTCAAATGTGTGTTTTATGTGTATGTTAGTATAAGTGATGAAAGCAATAGGCCAGTTCGAAAGCTGCACTAGTGTACCCTTGTGTACACTAGTTCACAAAAAAGTGTTCGATAGCTGCACTTTCTTACACTAAACTGTTCTGCCCTGTGTTTTTAGTGTGCCTGACTTACACTTTTCTGCACTTTTCTACACCACCAAAAATCAAGAGCAGAAAAAGTGTAGAACAACAAAACAGCTGTTTTGCGTCAGTTACGGTTTGAGCTCTTCAAATCAGTCTAACATTGCAAGTTTTAACAATAATTAAAAATGTCAAACGAGTTATTTTATAACTTTTTATACAATATGCAGAGCCTGAATTATATTCAGAGTAGGATGCAGCAGCTTCCGCACCCAATGAAAATAAAGAAAAGGCTATTTGGGTTTAATTCAAGCACAAAATTCCTCTTGTAGCTGGGAAATGCGTTTGAAATTCTTTATCGTGTAGGTTGGAAAAGTTTGTCTCAAATTGTCCATCACACAATTTCTTTTTCCTATCGGGAAATCTACCAATTGCACCATTAAAAAATCCTCTTCATCGCCACTTGGATAAATTGAGCTTGAAATATTTCATCACCACTGTCGTCATCAATTAACTCACTTATAGTGAAATTTTCATTGTTATTCAAACTCATGTTAGTCATGTCAGTCAGCTGTTGCTTCATTTGCTCTAACTTACACCTTTTTGTTCGATAGTAGTTCTACACTTTTTTACACTGAAAACTTTCAGAGTAGTATTTTTCGTGTTCTGTTCTGCCCTGCACTACCCTACACTTTCTACTATCAAAACAGACCTAATAAGTGTGAGCGAGTGCGTCGCACTCTCAGTGCGATAGCTGCTAGCATGCGCATGTGGGTTTGTTTCACTTGCACTGTGCGTCTCAGCTGAGCAAACAATCGATGGAACTATCGGACAATATATGGTTTAAGGCCTGTTTACTCTCGACATAACTTAACATAACATAACGTAAGAGGCAGCTCACTTAACTTAAGGAATGTATGCGTTTACTCTCAACATAACTTAGCTTAAGAAATCAGTTTGCAGTGCTGTACAATTGTGTTAGCAGTGTTGTTAAATAAAATAAAATATATGACCGCTCGTTGGGGCATTTGAATACAACGTTGCTACCAAGTTCTTTGGCAGTTGCAGTCCATCTGCTCTTATTTTAATGTTATTTTAAACTCTTTTGACTTTTGTCCTAAATCAAACTATGGTTTTGCACTAAAATTATTAACTTCTGCTCATCCATTTTGAATAAGTTGTTTAATTGTAGTTGACTAACGTTTTGCAAGACTGATTTCGAACAGCTGTTCGCTATTCGCGTAAATCAACACTGTTCGAATTAAGTTATTTCTGCAACCTGCAGGTTCAAAATTAAGTTATGTTCTGTTAAGTTATGTTATGTTGAGAGTAAACGCTAACATTGAGAGCCATAAGGTAGATTGAGTCAGCTGACTCTTAAGTTATGTTATGTTAAGTTATGTCGAGAGGTAAACAGGCCTTTATACTATCGCTGGCACTATTGAGAGCAAACGCTACCGATAGCAATAGCTATCAGACGTTTTTGAATGGATGAATACAATAACATTAACATTGTTTGTTTTCAAAGAATAAAAATACAATAAAATGCCTCCTCAACAGCGCAAATATTTAACAAAATATATGCAAAATAAAAGGAAATAGCGTGCGTACTATTAGTGATGTAAGCAATAAGTTTGAGCGAGTGCGATAGCGGATAGCATGTGCATAGATGGTTTTGTTTTATACATACAATGTATGTACATATCTTTAAGATATTTAAATTTCAAATCATATAAAAACTTGTTTACTTTCATAATGTTGTTTGCACACGGATAGACGCATTCTGCGGTTAAACTATGCGCCGGTGTTGGCTGAAAATTATTTTCGTTTGTAAATATTTTAAATACTTAAAGTATTAAAATCATTTGGTTGCCTGGCTATTCTTCCCAAAAATGTTGAACTTACTTAATTTAAGGGTTCTATTTACGTATGAAAGTAAATTCAACTTACATGGATTCGATGGAAAGATTCTCGATTGGCGAAAACTAAATGCCGAGTTTGATCAAAAAACACAAAGGCCACGGTGAAGCATTGCGAAGGTTCTGTGATGGTTTGGGGCTGTATGTCCAGTGCTGGAGTAGGAAACTTACATTTTATAGAGGAATAATGAATAACTTTGGTTATTTGGATATTTTGATGCAGAAATAAAGCAAAATGCAGATAAATTTGGTATCGCGAGCAACTTTGCATTCTATCAAGCAAAGACCCGAAGCAGGACTACAGGCGTTGCAAAGCTTTTTAAATCCATTATTTCCCGAAACTTGTGCCTGCACAGAGCCAAGATCTTAACATTTTTGGGAAGAAATAGACAGGCAGGTGCATCAAAAACCAATTTAACACGCTAAATTCACTTAAAGAGACTTTGGGAGTATAATGGAACCCTATAGAGCCCAGGTATGGCTTGCCGGCTGTTTTAAAAACAAAATGATACGAAACCAAACATTATATACTCAATTAGTTTATTTTTTCATAAAATTTTCGGAGGTGTCCGATATTCGTTGAGCCTCAAAAAATTACTTTTCTCGATTTTCGCTTTTAAACTAACAGTTCTCTTTAGAGCAGTTAGAGAGGTTTTTTTTGTGATGTAGTCAGTATTATAAAGTTATAATAAATTTGAAAGAGCCACAATTTTATCGCATTTCGTTGTACTTTTTGAGCACTTTTGTACTGAGGAAAGAAGTGTCCGATTATGCAATGGAGCCACTGTACATTAAATACATGGTAGAGGTCTGCATGAATGGCAAAAATAACATGTTCATTACATGGCTAACATTGATTATTTGTATCTTATATATTTTTCTCAACTTGTTTATGAATTGCCAAAATCATATTAGTTAAGCCACATCAATAAATAAAAAAAATAAAAAAATGCCACACATACATGTTATTCATATACAATTGCAGTTCATACAAAAAGAAGAATATAAAATATCTCTACAAAGCTAGCCCAACCAAGAAATTAACCAAGCAAACATGCTTAATAATACTTATGCAATTTTACCGTTGATTGCTTCCCGCTGATGCGCCTCTTGTACAACAATAGACGGGCCGCTGAAAGCGACAGCATCTGACACAAAATCGACTGCACATGCTTTCCGCTGGCACGATCTCTCTCTCATCATAGATTTGCGGCCAAAGACGTACACATACATATGTACATTTGACCTCACCACACTATCTGCTCGCTCACATACGAACGCATACATACTAGACATCTGCATGAGTGGCAAAAAAATCACATTCAAATGCATAATGCTCAAAATGAGTTGAGTGAATTTGAATGCAAAGTCAAACTGGTGTGAGTGAGTAGGCTCGCTTACGTACGACTCAGACGCACAAAGAATAGAGAAAGAGAAACGAATCAATGGAGTGAGTACATAGAAACTCATTCGAACGATTCGAATTGCAACTGTAAACAAGTGGAAACATATGAAGCAATGAAATGCGTTTTTATATTCATATTCTTGGTTTTTATTAAACTTATTTCTAAAATATCAATATAATAACTTAAATTTGAATGCAAAAACATTATTTTGTTAATGTTTTCCGGATTGGTGGCGATTTGACAACGCTTTTCTGTAATTAAATTTCTCGCGTTTGAGAATGTGCGTTCCGAAGCCGCGCTGCTCGCTGGAATGCAAAATATTTTGCAGCTTGTTTGTGCAATAGCGGAAAAAAATGCTTGTTCATATGCCACCAAGCTAAAGTATTACAAGCTATGTATTACATACACAAAAGATTATGTATGTAGAATCTACATTGTAGATCCAGAGACTCGATTCTGTTCTGTAGCTCACCAGTTCGCAAGAAAAGCAAGCAATAAATGAAAGCAAGCAATGAAAGTTTGCATCGCCAGAATTCTACAAACCGCTATCAGCGTCCTATTATCTTTATGGATCCAGAGTCAATGGTAATGGCTGATTGTACTCGATCTACGTGTTAAGTCCTCAATATACGTACATATAATTATTTTCTCAGTTCTACAAGGCAGCATACACCATTCGGTTAACCGATGCTAGCGATGATAACGTATTATTAATGACCTTAGAAAACAAAGAAAACGCCCCATTGCAAGTACAAGGTCTCTTTGCACAGGTACTTAAGGAACACCAAAAATCTAAATGCACAAACTTAATTAATACAACAAACGCAGGCTCATGATAAACGTGTTACAACAACATTCTATATTTCTGCAAAATGTACGGACATGCATTCATTGATCTTGGTGAGGTAAAGATACGCGCCAAATTTTTATTAAAAATATTGGTCGCTGAAGAAATATTCACCCTCAGCCCCCTGCAGTTTGAAATCAGAAACGGCTATAACTACCAGAATTTTCAGCTATAGCCAAAGAATTTGGCGATAGGCGACAACATCAGTTAATGCTGCATCAAAACATTGGTTACCACGCCTACGCATACCGCCCCCAGCGCCCCCACCACCTCCTAAAAAGCGGAAATGCGTCTATCTTTCAAGTTTTTGGTAGAAGAATTATTGGTAACGACCCTCAAAGATCTGCATCAAAACATTGGATGCCACGCCTACCTATACTGCCCCTTGCCAAATCCCCCACCACCTTTCAAAAACTGTTATGCGTATATATATCTTGAACCTGAGTCACCATGTTTATTAGGCAAATAGACATCCCACAAAGATCTGTAAGAAAAATTTTGATGCCACGCCACCAAACTATGCCACACGCCCCATCGCCGTTTTAAAAACGAGAATTCTCAGTTTTTATACCCTTAACCCATAAAATAGGCAAAAAGGGTATATGGTTTTGTGCAAAAGTATGTAACAGGCAAATGGAAGCATTTCCGACCCATAAAGTATATATTCTTAATCAGCATCAACAGCCGAGACAATATAGCCATGCCCGTCCGTCTGTCCGTCTGTATGAACGCTTGGATCTCAGAGACTACATAAGCTATAGACTTCAGATTTGGATATAAATTCTCCCATACCATAAGCAGAACAAAATTGTTTCAAATTATCGATAGCTTTTCTGGTTTCCGATATAAACATGTTATCCATTGCTTAAAAATATCGAATTTAGAAAGTGTAAAAATAAGGGTGAAATAATGGGAAACGATAGAACTTTTCTGAAAATTTCGCTAAATCGGTTAAGAAAAACTGGAGATATCGAACTTAATCGATTGAAGTTAAGTCAGTACACCAAAGTCAATTACAAATTAATGTATTTATTGCAACGGATTAAGGGTATCTTCTTCCCGACTAGAGTCTTCTTACTTTTTAAACTGGAGTCACGAAATTGGTCGCAATGCAGTGGTGGTATCCCCGAAAGATCTACATCAGCCAATCTTTGAACGCAGCGTTTGCCCCTACTGCATCCTTTTCGTCCCACTGCAACGTTTCCACTTGTTCTTCTTTATTTTATTGGAATCAAAATAGGAATGAATTGACCTGTGACGCTATCGGTGTAAACGGCATTTAGTATTTGATTGTGCAAATACCTATAACGAGTTAATAAGTCGTACAACATTTTAATAAATATTATACAGCTATCACGATTTTAGGAGGCTTAAGGAGTTGACAAGACTATTTTGAAATTTAATTTTTTATCTAAAACGTTCAAAATAACTTTTGCAAAATCAGTATGAAAGTGCGTTAGAATTTCATTTATAGATCTTTCAAACTATGAAATGACCATTTCTAAACTCCTATCAATTCTTATGCACTAACATTTAACACTTAGTTCACAACCTTATATAGTTTTTAAAGCGTGTATTCATTAAGCTTAAACGTTAAGATAATGAAATGCTAAATGAAATGCGGATAACAATGATCGATGATACCAGAGGTGAAAGTTGAAGCTGAACGCGAACCAGACAAGCAAATATTGCAAAGTATGACCATGGTATTGAAATGAGCAGATTCGTAAATGCAAGTAGGATTAAAACTCACCTTCGCTGATGGGCAACGGAAGTGTAAACCGTCCATCATTTATCAGTGGAGCGACACCGGCAGCGGCAATGTCGATATACAGGCGTGAGCACCGGCACAGGAGACTGAGGCGAAGAAGGGGCAGCGGTTGCACTGTTGATCGAGGTGTTGGTGGCGACAGAGGAGGTGGAGGTATTTCAACAGCAGACTGTGCGCCTAAGGCGGTGAATAAGACTGTGCAGAATATCCGGCAGTAGGGCACGTGAAAGGCCCAAAACAGCAGCCGAATGCGGATGTGAATGAGAATGGGGGGATGCGGATAGGATTGATGCAAATGAAGTGGTGGTCCCTGGAGTCGACGTGGATGGTGTGGGGCACATGTTGTTGCTGTTGTTGGCAACGGTCACTACGTTCCCAATGAGGTTTCTCACATGTGCGAAACTGTTGCTGCTGCTGCTTGGAGGAATGGTGTTGGTGCCACTTAGATCCGCATCGGTTTGGCTTTCGGTTGAAGTGAAAGTCCGTGTTGTTTTGGCGTCACATTCACTTTGATTACTTTGATACTGTTATCAGAATTGGTCACATGTACACTACCATTAACGTTTATCTTATTATTATTGATGTAAGTGTTGCAAACAAGATCATTGGTAGAAGCAATTTGTTGCACATCAACATTTGTGTTATTATTATTATTGTATAGCTTAGTTTGTACTATGCACTAAACACTTTGGCACTGGACACACAATTATTAATTTCAATAATGCTGTTGTTGTTATATGTATTCTTGTGCTGTTCTCCTTGTTGGTGGACTTGCAATTACAACGCAAACACCATTATTGTACTCAACGAAGCTCGATTCATGCGCTGATGCTGTAACAATTGCTGTGTCGTTGTGCTTGCGTGCGACGACGCTACACGTCATAATAACGCTATGTGTACAGTGATGTTGTGGCTGTTGCTCTCTTTTTGTCTTTTGTTTTACTTGAATCATAAGACTTGGCTGTCGCTTGGATGCTGCTACTTGCAAAACTGCAATGTTGCCAATTTGCTGATGGTCCTGTCAGCGTTGTTGAGTAAAACTTTGCCAGCAGCCTTGGAGTTGTTTTTCGTGATGCTGCTGCCGTTGCCTTTTTTATCTGCGTAGGCGTCTCTGCAGCTTCGTTCAAACGCATCTTACGCCTTTCGACATCGATGTCGATATTGCTATGGTTATCGTTTCTCACCCTCGTTTGACGACTGGCTTAGGCGATGCTCAAACAGGCTTTCACTCGCACGAAATCCGGCATACAAACGTTCGAGTTGCCGAAACATTTGTTGGGCTGCAGCCCGTCGTTTGCGCTGGAGTTAATATACGAATTGTAGCTGTGGCTCCCTTGCAATAACCCAGTCGGAAAATTTATTGATGTTGCAATGAACACTACTGGTACTGGTATGCTCGTCCGTTGTGCACGCGCCCCGAATGAACTTGAGAGACTGATCGCAGCCGAACAAAGCTGCTCACCCGAATAACCACTTTCCACAGCTGCTCTTTCGATGCTGGCGAGCTTGCCGATTGCTCTCTGCGATACGATGTGTGACTGTGACTGAGAACGCTACAGGAAAACAGGTTGATTGACCCGCATTCCAACAACAACGTGACGCCAACTTGAACTGTGTTGTTTCCCGTTTGCTTTTGATGTCACTGTTTTGCGTCGCCATTTGTTGCTCAGTATCAACGGGGTTGTGCTTTCTCGTGTTTATCACCGTCTTTATTGTAATGCGATTGGCACTGCTGTCGATTGGTTTTTCTGCGATTTGTTGCGTTATTGCATTTGTTGTTCGTGCATCGCTGTTGCCGCTATTAATGGCGAAAATAATGCGTCTTTCTGCAAAGAGGTGCACAAGAAACAAGTAAGGAGGCTCTTTCGAGAAAGCTGTCATAGATTCCGAACATACGGATATGCTCAAATTAACTCGGCGTGCGGTGTTTCTTCTACCGGTTACAAACTCTTAGACCAAACCATTGTAAAATAGACGTTGTATATGTATTGTACATAAAACGTTTGCACTTGTTGAATATACATACATACATATATACACATATATATAATATACATACATACATATACATTCATATATAATCTCTTTATCTGTATTGTTAAGTGTTTTCTCTGTATACTTGTGTTTAAATGTTTTATGTGCTTTAGATTTAAAATTAGATTAAACAGATGTGCGCTTGATGATGTTTATTCCTTTTCAACTCAACTTCGTAGGAAATAACAGTTCCATAACGAACAGCCATGCGATGGTTAGGGTCTTATGCAAGAAGGATGGGCTGAAGATATGTCAATTAATGCCAGAGCTTAGTTAATAAGATAGAGGAGTGTCGTTATTTGTTTGTAAATTCCAATGTTGATGTTATTTGCGTGTCTGAAACATGGTTTGTCCCTGTTCTTTGTGATTTGTCAATGAATGTAGGGTTATAGTGTGTATCGTTCTGATCGTGTTGATCATGCTGGGGGAGTTGCAATATTGTGAATCAAAAGCTGAAATGCAAAGTCGTCCTCAAGCAGTTAAACGACTAGCTTAATTGAATATCTTTCATTGAACTTCTACTACGAATGTGGTACAAAAATGCTTATTGGCTGCTTGTATCGACGAGGCCTACGAACGATGGAAACGTTACAAGACTGATAGACTGGTACACTACATTTAAGTTACATAGACGTAGTGTAAACTCAATGATCAGCAGAGCCAAAAGCCTGTATTTTAACTCAACATTAAAGAATGCGCTCACACCAGTAGCATTTGGAACGATATAAAAAGAATGGGGATTGGCAAGGTGACTTCTGTTTAGATAGTAATGTAGATGTTACTGTTCTAAACAACAAATTTGTAAACCTTAATGTGCGGTACAGTGTGTAATCCGTATGTGTGCTCCCAGTCTCTAGTAAACTGTAGTAATAGTTTTGATTTTAGAATTGTCAGCCAATGTGATGTTTGCAGTTATTGGAAAAATAAAATCCAATTCTACTGGCTGGATCAGATGGATCGAAATTTATAAAAATAATTCTACCACTTATCAGTGGTCACAACTCATATTTTAACACAGCGATCACAACATCCCATTTTCATGAGCAATGGAAAGTTGCCAAAGTATTGCCTATCCCTAAGGTAAATGAAGATTTTAGGCCTATCAATCTGCCTTACATTTCAAAATTTTCGAACACATACTGGCTTCGCAAATAAATTTCTTCTAAATGCAATAGACTTCTCAATCAAAAGCAATCTGGGTCCGAATGGGTTAGAAGCTGTACAACGGCGCTTGTAAAGTTATCGAAGACATTTGACACCACATGGACAATAGTGAAGGTACATTCTTGACACTCCTTTACTTTAGTAAGCATTCGACACGGTGAACCACGATATATTACTGACGAAGCGCTAAGAAGGATGTATAATTTTAGTCAAACCGCACACCAAATTATTGTCCACATATTATGTAATCGCAGACAAGCCGTTGTTGCCCATAACAAAATCTCTGATCTTTATCAGTCTCTCGTGGTTGTCCCACAAGGATCTATTTTGGGACTCTCCTCTTCACGAGATATAAAAGACCTGCCTAGTGTATTGTCAAACTGTAATGTTCACTTATCTGATGATGTCCAAATGCATGTCAGTCGTCCTGTAAGTCTAATCAATGAATGTATCCGTATCTGTAACGATGATTTGTATGTGTCAGTAAATGGGCGTCTCGTAATGGTCTGTGTATCAAACCGTCAAAGTCTAAGTGTATAGTGATATACAAAAAGTACCTGAAATTGACAGTTTTATTAAGCTTAGTATGACAAGGTAGAAATAAGTTATGTAGATAAAGCCGAAAACCTAGGAATAACATTTAACAGGACACTATCATGGAGTGACCATATAAATAAAGGTTGTGGGTAAAGCTACGGTGTCTTAGACAAACTGTCCTTAACCCAACAATTTTTAACTATAGAGATCAGGTCGATGATAGCAAAGGCTAGCAATACCAGTTCTATTTATGGAATAGAGATTTTTGCAAAGTGTGATGCAAGCAGCTACAACAAACTCCAAGTTGCATTTAATAGTATAGCGCGATATGTGTTTTGTCTGAAAAGGGGCGGCACCATATAACTAGCTTTGCTAAGCAACTATTTGGCCTAGACCTGTTGTCTTAAAATGTCAGAGTCCTCCTCTTCTTACATAAAGTAGTACACGAAAAAGCCTGAGTACTTGTTGATCAACTTAAATCGCCACATCACCCCGAGTCTTAACCTACTTGTATGAGAACCAAGCTAGCATGCTCCGATAGGCAATTTTACATCTACGCTGTTCGGCTATGGAATAACCTGCCGTCAGATTTAAAATCCATCTCCAGCGCACATCAATTTAATAATAAGTTAAAAGCACATTTCGGCAATTAAAAAACTTAAAAACTTAAAATGTAATAATCATATAATAATTTAATAGAAATAAAATAAATAAATCATGTTAAAATTATACCTTAAGAAGTAAATGTATAGCTAAGTTTGATTAGTGCAAAATTTATAGTAGCGATACTGTAGCACTAAGAATCGTACATGAATAAA
>JARNME010000404.1:62063779-62077076 GCA_030179655.1 Scaptomyza flava
AAAAGATTACAACATCCAGTGCGTTTATCATTTGCGATGTCCATTAAGAAGGCCCAAGGTGTGGTTTGAATTAGGAGGAATCATGTTTCTCACATGGCCAATTTTATGTTTGCTGTTCCAAGTCGGGATCCCCACCCGTTTGTTTATTTTTGCTCAAAATGGTAAAACATATATATTGTTTATCCAAATATTTTGAATTAAGCTTTAAAACAGCTAGCAATTAATAACAAATTGTTTTATTTGAATAAATGAAATTGTTGTAGTTGTAGTTGTTGTAGTCACTACACAACAATTTTGTATTATTTCACTTTATACGTAGCGATGCATGTATCTGGCCACTAGTATTTATATATGTATTAGTTACATTTTCTATATTAAAAAAAATGGAACCAAAAATGTAGTTATTTTGCTTTCTTTCGAAGACTTTAAATTGCTTTAGCAATCTCAAATATTTACCAATTACGCTAATTTTTTTGAATATAAGATGAGATGAGTTAAACAAAAATTCCAACATTCATAGTTTATATACTTTGCCAAAAATATAACTTTTTAAGGCAAAACATCAGTGCAAAAATCATTAAAATTAAATTGCTAAAAAAAATCTCCCTGATGAATTTTTTCATTTTTTTTTTCAGTATAAAATAGACGTGATTTTCTTTCGTTTCATATGAATGCGGTCATGATTTATATCTTCTAAGTGTGGAAATTTCATTAAAGTATTCGGGTATTGTTAATTAAATTTTTTTCAAATGTGTGTTTTATGTGTATGTTAGTATAAGTGATGAAAGCAATAGGCCAGTTCGAAAGCTGCACTAGTGTACCCTTGTGTACACTAGTTCACAAAAAAGTGTTCGATAGCTGCACTTTCTTACACTAAACTGTTCTGCCCTGTGTTTTTTAGTGTGCCCTGACTTACACTTTTCTGCACTTTTCTACACCACCAAAAATCAAGAGCAGAAAAGTGTAGAACAACAAAACAGCTGTTTTGCGTCAGTTACGGTTTTGAGCTCTTCAAATCAGTCTAGCATTGCAAGTTTTAACAATAATTAAAAATGTCAAACGAGTTTATTTTATAACTTTTTATACAATATGCAGAGCCTGAATTATATTCAGAGTAGGATGCAGCAGCTTCCGCACCCAATGAAAATAAAGAAAAGGCTATTTGGGTTTAATTCAAGCACAAAATTCCTCTTGTAGCTGGGAAATGCGTTTGAAATTCTTTATCCGTGTAGGTTGGAAAAGTTTGTCTCAAATTGTCCATCACACAATTTCTTTTTCCTATCGGGAAATCTACCAATTGCACCATTAAAAAATCCTCTTCATCGCCACTTGGATAAATGGAGCTTGAAATTATTTCATCACCACTGTCGTCATCAATTAACTCACTTATAGTGAAATTTTCATTGTTATTCAAACTCATGTTAGTCATGTCAGTCAGCTGTTGCTTCATTTGCTCTAACTTACACCTTTTTTGTTCGATAGTAGTTCTACACTTTTTTACACTGAAAACTTTCAGAGTAGTATTTTTCGTGTTCTGTTCTGCCCTGCACTACCCTACACTTTCTACTATCAAACAGACCTAATAAGTGTGAGCGAGTGCGTCGCACTCTCAGTGCGATAGCTGCTAGCATGCGCATGTGGGTTTGTTTCACTTGCACTGTGCGTCTCAGCTGAGCAAACAATCGATGGAACTATCGGACAATATATGGTTTAAGGCCTGTTTACTCTCGACATAACTTAACATAACATAACGTAAGAGGCAGCTCACTTAACTTAAGGAATGTATGCGTTTACTCTCAACATAACTTAGCTTAAGAAATCAGTTTGCAGTGCTGTACAATTGTGTTAGCAGTGTTGTTAAATAAAATAAAATATATTGACCGCTCGTTGGGGCATTTTGAATACAACGTTGCTACCAAGTTCTTTGGCAGTTGCAGTCCATCTGCTCTTATTTTAATGTTATTTTTAAACTCTTTTGACTTTTTGTCCTAAATCAAACTATGGTTTTGCACTAAAATTATTAACTTCTGCTCATCCATTTTGAATAAGTTGTTTAATTGTAGTTGACTAACGTTTTGCAAGACTGATTTCGAACAGCTGTTCGCTATTCGCGTAAATCAACACTGTTCGAATTAAGTTATTTCTGCAACCTGCAGGTTCAAAATTAAGTTATGTTCTGTTAAGTTATGTTATGTTGAGAGTAAACGCTAACATTGAGAGCCATAAGGTAGATTGAGTCAGCTGACTCTTAAGTTATGTTATGTTAAGTTATGTCGAGAGTAAACAGGCCTTTATACTATCGCTGGCACTATTGAGAGCAACGCCTACCGATAGCAATAGCTATCAGACGTTTTTGAATGGATGAATACAATATACATTAACATTTGTTTGTTTTCAAAGAATAAAAATACAATAAAATGCCTCCTCAACAGCGCAAATATTTAACAAAATATATGCAAAATAAAAGGAAATAGCGTGCGTACTATTAGTGATGTAAGCAATAAGTTTGAGCGAGTGCGATAGCGGATAGCATGTGCATAGATGGTTTTGTTTTATACATACAATGTATGTACATATCTTTAAGATATTTAAATTTCAAATCATATAAAAACTTTGTTTACTTTCATAATTGTTGTTTGCACACGGATAGACGCATTCTGCGGTTAAACTATGCGCCGGTGTTGGCTGAAAATTTATTTTCGTTTGTAAATATTTTTAAATACTTAAAGTATTAAAATCATTTGGTTGCCTGGCTATTTCTTCCCAAAAATGTTGAACTTACTTAATTTAAGGGTTCTATTTACGTATGAAAGTAAATTCAACTTACATGGATTCGATGGAAAGATTCTCGATTGGCGAAAACTAAATGCCGAGTTTGATCAAAAAACACAAAGGCCACGGTGAAGCATTGCGAAGGTTCTGTGATGGTTTGGGGCTGTATGTCCAGTGCTGGAGTAGGAAACTTACATTTTATAGATGGAATAATGAATAACTTTGGTTATTTGGATATTTTGATGCAGAACATAAAGCAAAATGCAGATAAATTTGGTATCGCGAGCAACTTTGCATTCTATCAAGCAAAGACCCGAAGCAGACTACAGGCGTTGCAAAGCTTTTTTAAATCCATTATTTCCCGAAACTTGTGCCTGCACAGAGCCAAGATCTTAACATTTTTGGGAAGAAATAGACAGGCAGGTGCATCAAAAACCAATTTAACACGCTAAATTCACTTAAAGAGACTTTGGGAGTATAATGGAACCCTATAGAGCCCCAGGTATGGCTTGCCGGCTGTTTTAAAAACAAAATGATACGAAACCAAACATTATATACTCAATTAGTTTATTTTTTCATAAAATTTTCGGAGGTGTCCGATTATTCGTTGAGCCTCAAAAAATTACTTTTCTCGATTTTCGCTTTAAACTAACAGTTCTCTTTAGAGCAGTTAGAGAGTTTTTTTTTGTGATGTAGTCAGTATTATAAAGTTATAATAAATTTGAAAGAGCCACAATTTTATCGCATTTCGTTGTACTTTTTGAGCACTTTTGTACTGAGGAAAGAAGTGTCCGATTATGCAATGGAGCCACTGTACATTAAATACATGGTAGAGGTCTGCATGAATGGCAAAAATAACATGTTCATTACATGGCTAACATTGATTATTTTGTATCTTATTATATATTTTTCTCAACTTGTTTATGAATTGCCAAAATCATATTAGTTAAGCCACATCAATAAATAAAAAAAATAAAAAAATGCCACACATACATGTTATTCATATACAATTGCAGTTCATACAAAAAGAAGAATATAAAATATCTCTACAAAGCTAGCCCAACCAAGAAATGAACCAAGCAAACATGCTTAATAATACTTATGCAATTTTACCGTTGATTGCTTCCCGCTGATGCGCCTCTTGTACAACAATAGACGGGCCGCTGAAAGCGACAGCATCTGACACAAAATCGACTGCACATGCTTTCCGCTGGCACGATCTCTCTCTCATCATAGATTTGCGGCCAAAGACGTACACATACATACATTTGACCTCACCACACTATCTGCTCGCTCACATACGAACGCATACATACTAGACATCTGCATGAGTGGCAAAAAAATCACATTCAAATGCATAATGCTCAAAATGAGTTGAGTGAATTTGAATGCAAAGTCAAACTGGTGTGAGTGAGTAGGCTCGCTTACGTACGACTCAGACGCACAAAGAATAGAGAAAGAGAAACGAATTCAATGGAGTGAGTACATAGAAACTCATTCGAACGATTCGAATTGCAACTGTAAACAAGTGGAAACATATGAAGCAATGAAATGCGTTTTTATATTCATATTCTTGGTTTTTTATTAAACTTATTTCTAAAATATCAATATAACTAACTTAAATTTGAATGCAAAAACATTATTTTGTTAATGTTTTCCGGATTGGTGGCGATTTGACAACGCTTTTCTGTAATTAAATTTCTCGCGTTTGAGAATGTGCGTTCCGAAGCCGCGCTGCTCGCTGGAATGCAAAATATTTTGCAGCTTGTTTTGTGCAATAGCGGAAAAAATTGCTTGTTCATATGCCACCAAGCTAAAGTATTACAAGCTATGTATTACATACACAAAAGATTTATGTATGTAGAATCTACATTGTAGATCCAGAGACTCGATTCTGTTCTGTAGCTCACCAGTTCGCAAGAAAAGCAAGCAATAAATGAAAGCAAGCAATGAAAGTTTGCATCGCCAGAATTCTACAAACCGCTATCAGCGTCCTATTATCTTTATGGATCCAGAGTCAATGGTACTGGCTGATTGTACTCGATCTACGTGTTAAGTCCTCAATATACGTACATATATAATTATTTTCTCAGTTCTACAAGGCAGCATACACCATTCGGTTAACCGATGCTAGCGATGATAACGTATTATTAATGACCTTAGAAAACAAAGAAAACGCCCCATTGCAAGTACAAGGTCTCTTTGCACAGGTACTTAAGGAACACCAAAAATCTAAATGCACAAACTTAATTAATACAACAAACGCAGGCTCATGATAAACGTGTTACAACAACATTCTATATTTCTGCATAAATGTACGGACATGCATTCATTGATCTTGGTGAGGTAAAGATACGCGCCAAATTTTTATTAAAAATATTGGTCGCTGAAGAAATATTTCACCCTCAGCCCCCCTGCAGTTTGAAATCAGAAACGGCTATAACTACCAGAATTTTTCAGCTATAGCCAAAGAATTTGGCGATAGGCGACAACATCAGTTAATGCTGCATCAAAACATTGGTTACCACGCCTACGCATACCGCCCCCAGCGCCCCCCACCACCTCCTAAAAAGCGGAAATGCGTCTATCTTTCAAGTTTTTGGTAGAAGAATTATTGGTAACGACCCTCAAAGATCTGCATCAAAACATTGGATGCCACGCCTACCTATACTGCCCCTTGCCAAATCCCCCCACCACCTTTCAAAAACTGTTATGCGTATATATATCTTGAACCTGAGTCACCATGTTTATTAGGCAAATAGACATCCCACAAAGATCTGTAAGAAAAATTTTGATGCCACGCCACCAAACTATGCCACACGCCCCATCGCCGTTTTAAAAACGAGAATTCTCAGTTTTTATACCCTTAACCCATAAAATAGGCAAAAAGGGTATATTGGTTTTGTGCAAAAGTATGTAACAGGCAAATGGAAGCATTTCCGACCCCATAAAGTATATATTCTTAATCAGCATCAACAGCCGAGACAATATAGCCATGCCCGTCCGTCTGTCCGTCTGTATGAACGCTTGGATCTCAGAGACTACATAAGCTATAGACTTCAGATTTTGGATATAAATTCTCCCATACCATAAGCAGAACAAAATTGTTTCAAATTATCGATAGCTTTTCTGGTTTCCGATATAAACATGTTATCCATTGCTTAAAAATATCGAATTTAGAAAGTGTAAAAATAAGGGTTGAAATAATGGGAAACGATAGAACTTTTCTGAAAATTTCGCTAAAATCGGTTAAGAAAAACTGGAGATATCGAACTTAATCGATTGAAGTTAAGTCAGTACACCAAAGTCAATTACAAATTTAATGTATTTATTGCAACTGGATTAAGGGTATCTTCTTCCCGACTAGAGTCTTCTTACTTTTTAAACTGGAGTCACGAAATTTGGTCGCAATGCAGCTGGTGGTATCCCCGAAAGATCTACATCAGCCAATCTTTGAACGCAGCGTTTGCCCCTACTGCATCCTTTTCGTCCCACTGCAACGTTTCCACTTGTTCTTCTTTATTTTATTGGAATCAAAATAGGAATGAATTGACCTGTGACGCTATCGGTGTAAACGGCATTTAGTATTTGATTTGTGCAAATACCTATAACGAGTTAATAAGTCGTACAACATTTTAATAAATATTATACAGCTATCACGATTTTAGGAGGCTTAAGGAGTTGACAAGACTATTTTGAAATTTAATTTTTTATCTAAAACGTTCAAAATAACTTTTGCAAAATCAGTATGAAAGTGCGTTAGAATTTCATTTATAGATCTTTCAAACTATGAAATGACCATTTCTAAACTCCTATCAATCTCTTATGCACTAACATTTAACACTTAGTTCACAACCCTTTATATAGTTTTTTAAAGCGTGTATTCATTAAGCTTAAACGTTAAGATAATGAAATGCTTAAATGAAATGCGGATAACAATGATCGATGATACCAGAGGTGAAAGTTGAAGCTGAACGCGAACCAGACAAGCAAATATTGCAAAGTATGACAATGGTATTGAAATGAGCAGATTCGTAAATGCAAGTAGGATTAAACTCACCTTCGCCTGATGGGCAACGGAAGTGTAAACCGTCCATCATTTATCAGTGGAGCGACACCCGGCAGCGGCAATGTCGATATTACAGGCGTGATCACCGGCACAGGAGACTGAGGCGAAGAAGGTGGCAGCGGTTGCACTGTTGATCGAGGTGTTGGTGGCGACAGAGGAGGTGGAGGTATTTCAACAGCAGACTGTGCGCCATAAGGCGGTGAATAATGACTGTGCAGAATATCCGGCAGTAGGGCACGTGAAAGGCCCAAAACAGCCGAATGCGGATGTGAATGAGAATGGGGATGCGGATAGGATTGATGCAAATGAAGTGGTGGTCCCTGGAGTCGACGTGGATGGTGTTGGGGCACATGTTGTTGCTGTTGTTGGCAACGTTCACTACGTTCCCAATGAGGTTTCTCACATGTGCGAAACTGTTGCTGCTGCTGCTTGGAGGAATTGGTGTTGGTGCCACTTAGATCCGCATCGGTTTGGCTTTCGGTTGAAGTGAAAGTCCGTGTTGTTTTTGGCGTCACATTCACTTTGATTACTTTGATACTGTTATCAGAATTGGTCACATGTACACTACCATTAACGTTTATCTTATTATTATTGATGTAAGTGTTGCAAACAAGATCATTGGTAGAAGCAATTTGTTGCACATCAACATTTGTGTTATTATTATTATTGTATAGCTTAGTTTGTACTATTGCACTAAACACTTTGGCACTGGACACACAATTATTAATTTCAATAATGCTGTTGTTGTTATATTTATTCTTGTTGCTGTTCTCCTTGTTGGTGGACTTGCAATTTACAACGCAAACACCATTATTGTACTCAACGAAGCTCGATTCATGCGCTGATGCTGTAACAATTGCTGTTGTCGTTGTGCTTGCGTGCGACGACGCTACACGATCATAATAACCGCTATGTGTACAGTTGATGTTGTGGCTGTTGCTCTTTTTGTCTTTGTTTTTATTTACTTGAATCATAAGACTTGGCTGTCGCTTTGATGCTGCTACTTGCAAAACTGCAATGTTGCCAATTTTGCTGATGGTCCTGTCAGCGTTGTTGAGTAAAACTTTGCCAGCAGCCTTGGAAGTTGTTTTTCGTGATGCTGCTGCCGTTGCCTTTTTTATCTGCGTAGGCGTCTCTGCAGCTTCGTTCAAACGCATCTTACGCCTTTCGACATCGATGTCGATATTGCTATGGTTATCGTTCTCACCCTCGTTTGACGACTGGCTTAGGCGATGCTCAAACAGGCTTTCACTCGCACGAAACTCGGCATACAAACGTTCGAGTTCTGCGAAACATTTGTTGGGCTGCAGCCCGTCGTTTGCGCTGGAGTTAATATACGAATTGTAGCTGTGGCTCCCTTGCAATAACCCAGTCGAAAATTTATTGATGTTGCAATGAACACTACTGGTACTTGTATGCTCGTCCGTTGTGCACGCGCCGAATGAACTTGAGAGACTGATCGCAGCCGAACAAAGCTGCTCACCCGAATAACCACTTTCCACAGCTGCTCTTTCGACTGCTGGCGAGCTTGCCGATTGCTCTCTGCGACTACGATTGTGACTGTGACTGAGAACGCTACAGGAAACAGGTTGATTGACCCGCATTCCAACAACAACTGTGACGCCAACTTGAACTGTGTTTGTTTCCCCGTTTGCTTTTGATGTCACTGTTTTTGCTGTCGCCATTTGTTGCTCAGTATCAACGGGGTTGTCGCTTTTCTCGTGTTTATCACCGTCTTTATTGATAATGCGATTGGCACTGCTGTCGATTTGTTTTTCTGCGATTTGTTGCGTTATTGCATTTGTTGTTCGTGCATTCGCTGTTGCCGCTATTAATGGCGAAAATAATGCGTCTTTCTGCAAAGAGGTGCACAAGAAACAAGTAAGGAGGCTCTTTTCGAGAAAGCTGTCATAGATTCCGAACATACGGATATGCTCAAATTAACTCGGCGTTCGGTGTTTTCTTCTACCGGTTACAAACTCTTAGACCAAACCATTGTAAAATAGACGTTGTATATATGTATTGTACATAAAACGTTTGCACTTGTTTGAATATACATACATACATATACACACATATATATAATATACATACATATACATTCATATATAATTCTCTTTTATCTGTATTGTTAAGTGTTTTCTCTTATACTTGTGTTTAAATGTTTTTATGTGCTTTAGATTTAAAATTAGATTAACAGATGTGCGCTTGATGATGTTTATTCCTTTTCAACTCAACTTCGTTAGGAAATAACAGTTCCATAACGAACAGCCATGCGATGGTTAGGGTCTTATGCAAGAAGGATGGGCTGAAGATATGTCATATTAATGCCCAGAGCTTAGTTAATAAGATAGAGGAGTTTCGTTATTTGTTTGTAAATTCCAATGTTGATGTTATTTGCGTGTCTGAAACATGGTTTGTCCCTGTTCTTTGTGATTTGTCAATTGAATGTAGTGGTTATAGTGTGTATCGTTCTGATCGTGTTGATCATGCTGGGGGAGTTGCAATATTTGTGAATCAAAAGCTGAAATGCAAAGTCGTCCTCAAGCAGTTAAACGATAGCTTAATTGAATATCTTTTCATTGAACTTCTACATACGAATTGTGGTACAAAAATGCTTATTGGCTGCTTGTATCGACGAGGCCTACGAACGATGGAAACGTTACAAGACTGATAGACTGTACACTACATTTAAGTTACATAGACGTAGTGTAAACTAAATGATCAGCAGAGCCAAAAGCCTGTATTTTAACTCAAAATTAAAGAATGCGCTCACACCCAGTAGCATTTGGAAAGATATAAAAAGAATGGGGATTGGCAAGGTGACTTCTGTTTTAGATAGTAATGTAGATGTTAATGTTCTAAACAACAAATTTGTAAACCTTAATGTTCCGGTAACAGTGTGTAATCCGTATGTGTGCTCCCAGTCTCTTAGTAACTGTAGTAATAGTTTTGATTTTAGAATTGTCAGCCAATGTGATGTTTTGCAGTCTATTGGAAAAATAAAATCCAATTCTACTGGCTTGGATCAGATAGATCCGAAATTTATAAAAATAATTCTACCACTTATCATTGGTCACATTACTCATATTTTTAACACAGCGATCACAACATCCCATTTTCCTGAGCAATGGAAAGTTGCCAAAGTATTGCCTATCCCTAAGGTAAATGAAGATTTTAGGCCCATATCAATTCTGCCTTACATTTCAAAAATTTTCGAACACATACTGGCTTCGCAAATAAATTTCTTCCTAAATGCAAATAGACTTCTCAATCAAAAGCAATCTGGGTTCCGAATGGGTAGAAGCTGTACAACGGCGCTTGTAAAAGTTATCGAAGACATTTGACACCACATGGACAATAGTGAAGTTACATTCTTGACACTCCTTTACTTTAGTAAAGCATTCGACACGGTGAACCACGATATATTACTGACGAAGCTAAGAAGGATGTATAATTTTAGTCAAACCGCAACCAAATTATTGTCCACATATTTATGTAATCGCAGACAAGCCGTTGTTGCCCATAACAAAATCTCTGATCTTTTATCAGTCTCTCGTGGTGTCCCACAAGGATCTATTTTGGGACCTCTCCTCTTCACGATATATATAAATGACCTGCCTAGTGTATTGTCAAACTGTAATGTTCACTTATATGCTGATGATGTCCAAATGCATGTCAGTCGTCCTGTAAGTCTAATCAATGAATGTATCCGTATCTGTAACGATGATTTGTTATGTGTCAGTAAATGGGCGTCTCGTAATGGTCTGTGTATCAACCCGTCAAAGTCTAAGTGTATAGTGATATACAAAAAGTACCTGAATATTGACAGTTTTATTAAGCTTAGTATTGACAATGTAGAAATAAGTTATGTAGATAAAGCCGAAAACCTAGGAATAACATTTAACAGGACACTATCATGGAGTGACCATATAAATAAAGTTGTGGGTAAATGCTACGGTGTTCTTAGACAACTGTCCTTAACCCAACAATTTTTAACTATAGAGATCAGGTCGATGATAGCAAAGGCTAGCAATACCAGTTCTATTTTATGGAATAGAGATTTTTGCAAAGTGTGATGCAAGCAGCTACAACAAACTCCAAGTTGCATTTAATAGTATAGCTCGATATGTGTTTTGTCTGAAAAGGGGCGACCATATAACTAGCTTTGCTAAGCAACTATTTGGCCTAGACCTGTTGTCTTTAATAAATGTCAGAGTCCTCCTCTTCTTACATAAAGTAAGTTACACGAAAAAGCCTGAGTACTTGTTTGATCAACTTAAATTCGCCACATCACCCCGAGTCCTTAACCTTACTTGTATGAGAACCAAGCTAGCATGCTCCGATAGGCAATTTTACATCTACGCTGTTCGGCTATGGAATAACCTGCCGTCAGATTTAAAATCCATCTCCAGCGCACATCAATTTAATAATAAGTTAAAAGCACATTTCGGCAATTAAAAACTTAAAAACTTAAAATGTAATAATCATATACATAATTAATTTAATAGAAATAAAATAAATAAATCATGTTAAAATTATACCTTAAGAATTAAATGTATAGCCTAAGTTTGATTAGTGCATAAATTTATAGTAGCGATACTGTAGCACTAAGAATCGTACATGAATAAATAAACTAAACATATGTATATTTATATTACAATGGTTTGGACGCAACCAGTGCTGCCAACTTTTTTTGAGCAAAAAAAGCTAGATAGGCGAAAAAATAAAGCAAAATAAGCTATTTACATACAAAAGATACCAAATGACTCATACAGAAAAAAGCTGACCCATACAATATTTGAAAATTTTTCCCGCAATCGCGTTTTCAAAAAAGCCAGATCTGACGGGAAAAAAACGGAATTGGCAGCACTGGACGCAACCGACTGCGTTATACTCGATAACTGTATGTAAACCGATAAAAAGAGAGCTGATTGCAAAGGGGTACGGATGCCGGAGGGGTTACGCTGTCTCAGGGATTGCATGATACAGAAAGGGATGCCACCAGCTATCTTCCTTCTAAAATAAGTGACTCTAGCTCTAAGTTTGTAAAAAGCTTTTGAAGGGGGGCTGGCGTGGTATGGGTGTGCGTGGCATCCAAATTTTTGCTGCAGATCTTTGTGGGCTGCCACCATCCCTTCCAAATTTAGTAACTTTAGGTCAATATTAAAAACAGGTTACGAAAGGTGGCCAGGGGGCGAAATGGGTGGACATGGCTCAAAATATTTGATGCAGTTTTTTGGGCGTTGCTTTCTTCTCACCAAAGTTTGTAGTTTTAGCTGTAAGGATGTGCGAAATATGAGGATTTATCGGTTTTGAGTTACCGAATTTATCGATTTGCCAGCCCCCAAGTTATCGTAGAGCCCCAATCTTGACACTGTATGTGTCCCGGACATAGATAAAGATAATTGGAAAGTTTCAAGTCTCTAGCTTGAAGGGTGTGCAAAAAAGTTGCGTTCATACGGTCGGACAGACGGGCGGACGGACGAACAGACACCTTGGCGCTTATTGCACAAACCCAATCTAATCCTTACCTTCGGTATAGATTATAAAAATATATATATAATATGAATCAAAACAAATGTCCCAGTATTTTCTTGCAGGCCAAAAAACAAACATAATGTTTTTAAATTTTGACGTAGAGTACGTCTCACCTTTCGATAATGAGGTAGCTATCTGAAAAATATGTTGTTGTAATTTCTTATTGCTCATGAACTAATGGTTCAATTTTCGTCAAATAAATTTTTTTGTGTGTGGGGGGGGGGGGGGGAGTGGAGCTTGAATCTCACCAAATCTCACTTGGTGAAGAGGGGGGTTTTAACAAATATCACGTAGTTTTTTTTTCAATAGAAAATCATGTAAAATGTGTCAAGGTAAAGTTAAATTAAGCAATATTCTCAAATCACAATTGTATACTAGTCTTTGCTAGTCGTTAATAGAAGTGATAAAACAAATTAATTTTTTTTTTGTATTTTTCTTAAATCCAATGGATTTAAAAAAAAAAAACTTTTTCTTTTAAAGCCGAAGGTTAATAGTATATTGGGTTTGTGCAGTGTCCGTCTGTCCGTCCGTCTGACCGACTGTATGTTCGCAACTTTTTTCCACACTTTTAGCACTAGAGACTTGAAATTTTCCAAATATTTTTATGTATGGAATAGTAAAGTAAAGAGTCAAAATGGGGGTTCTACGATAACTGATAACTCAAAACCGATAAATCCACATGTTTCGCATATCTTCACAGCTAGAACTACCAAATTTTCTGAGAAGATAGTTACTAGCAACTGGAATGTCAATTGATATCATCATACAGAATTTGGTGACTCTAGCTCAAAGTTTAAAAGTTGGTGAAAGCGTGGCTTGGGGTGGCATGGTTGGGCGTGGTATCCAAATTTTTGATGCAGATTTCATACCAAATTTGGTGACTCTAACTCGAAGTTTGTAAAAGGTGTGGAAAGA
>JARNME010000404.1:62077087-62231493 GCA_030179655.1 Scaptomyza flava
ATCTATATATATAAAAGAGTTCGTCCGCGTTAAAATGGATCAGCCACAGCCTAAACGAAAAGAGCTAGAAGGCTGAAATTTTCACACAATTTTTTATGCAGGTAGTAAGTGAGCACTAAGAAGGGAATTTTTATTTGGACAACTCCTTCAAGTACCTCCCATACGATTTGGAGCACTTTTTACCCATTTTAAAAATCAAATTACAATTACAACAATTACCCGTTCCACTACTGTCGCCTGATTGTCGCACAAGCTGAGGGTTTGATCGCGAGCGAGAATACAAAAACAAAACAAATGCGCAGTGACGCCTTCGCGTCGCACAAGCAAAGTCATAAAAAAAGGTTCGACACTTGCAAAAACGAAACGGATTTCTGCTTCTTAATGAATATGTGCATACACAATTAAGTGAACAATGCGCTTGAAAATAGTTTTCATAATTTTATGTACATGTATCACTTCGCACAGTGCATATTCTTTTTTTTTTCAAATTTGTGTGCCTTTGACAATTGATTTACGACCCAAGTAGCGTTTGTTGTTGTTGTAAGTGTTGTTGTTGGGCCCGCACTGCTACTTTTTGTTGGTGTCATTGATTTAAAAAAAAACAACAACAACATAACAAAACTTGGTGCGTCTAGAAAAATTTCCCACACCAGAATATGTTTTGGGGGTGGATTCGCCTACTTGCTGCTTATATAACTTAGACAAAACGTAACACACTAACATTTATTGATATATTATTGATATACAATTTTGAATAAGCAAAGGGCGTTCACATAAGCGCGTGTGTTGCTCTTATGATAATCAGATAATTTGAAATCTCGCTCCGATCATGCGCCTTTGTTGTTGCTCATTTACGTTCACTCTCTATTTTATGTGCGCGCTTTGCATGTCAATCATAAAGTTTAATAACCCTAGCTCCTCCGCACACACACTAAATTAAAGCTAAAGGCAATATACAATTCACTTAACTGCAGCCTCTTAGATATGTTTTGCATTGATTCAGTGCGTGTGAAGAAGGTTGCGATACTACGCTCTTTGTTTGACTTGCAGAGCGCGCGCTTAGATAAGAGAATTAGCCGAAATAGCCAACAACGAAGGCGCGATTTAAAAATAATTTGTCATCTAGCGCCGAACATGAAGAGCGATGCGCGAGCGAATCTGAAAACAAGTAAGAAGGTTTTAGTCGAGAAATCCCGACTAAAAGATACCCTGAGCCCGTGTATTAAATGACTTGCAGAAGTGAGTTTTTCTTGACTTTAACTTTAATTTAAAATATCTCCAGTGTTTCTTAACCGATTTGGATCAAATTTTCATGGAAGTTATAAAGTTATCCATAGTTTCAACTCCTATTTTTACATTTTCTAAATTCGCGATTTTTTCGTAATCGATTCCATATGTGTATCGGAAACGAGAATAGTTATCGATAGTTTGAAATAAACTTGATCTGCCTGTGGATTAGGAGAAGTTATGATCCAAATTGGAAGTTTCTAGCATATTTAGTCTTTGAGATTGACGCGTTTATACATACGGACGGACGGACGGACAGACTGACAGAAGGACATACGGTCATGGCTATATCGACTCGGCTGTTTATGCTGATCAAGAATATATATACTTTATATATGGGGTTGGAGATGCTTCTTTTTGCCTGTTACACACTTTTACACAAAACAAATATACCCATTTCATGGTTTAGGGTATAAAAAAATTTTATATTTTACGCATCGATTGCTTTCTAATATTTTGTAGCCACAGTAAGATAACAGAGAGAAGAACAAAGAAGAAGAAATATAACTGTTAATGGTACTCACTGCAAGCAGCATGCTCAGCTGATGCATGTCTGCATCACAAAGAGCGGCTTAAAGCTTGATCAGCGCGTGCGTCGCTCTTATGACTGCCGCTACATAAAAATAATTGAATGCAATCATGCGGCTTTGTGTATTTACGCTCTTTGTTTAGCGCGCGCTCTGCATGTCAAACATAAATCTTAATATCCCTATCTCCTCCGCAACTCACTAAGCTAAGCTTGCCATAACTAAGAGGCTGCAGTTCATGAAGGGCATGCCTACTTTGCACCAACCTATACCTAGACTCTTAAGTGCAAGCGTGTATGTTAGAGCTCGGTGTCTGTTTGCTTAGATGAATAACTGTAATGCTCTTTCCAACATTATGGTTTTTACATACGATGGTAGAGAATTGGTTATGCATTTTAGTTCCTATTTATGTGAACAAGGAAAGTTAATGTTCGTTTCAGTGAGTTTTTAATAATATTGTTTATATTAGGTAATATAAACATCGACAAGTTACTTTTTGGATCAGTGAGTTTTTCAATATTCTGATTCTTCGTATATCATATTCTTATATATATATAAACATTCCTTTTAAATTACGTATATATATAAGTTAATTTAAATACGTATTTTATGATAAGTTAAACAAAAATTACTTGCTATTATTTAAATATTTAAATAACAATCAACGTAGTTTAATTTCTTTAGTTGTTTTTTGCACACAAGACAATTAAGTTGATTTCGACTTAATAATGAAGCAACAGTAATATAGTTGTCTTCTATTTGCATATTATATAATAGTTATATAGACGCTGCTTTAGTGCATTTAAAAAGCAAATAAAACTAAGCAGTCTGAATATTCTATTAAAATAATATAAGTGGGATATTCAATTTATTGAATTTATACTTTGTATAGACGCTGTAACGTTGTACAGTGAAGTCACTTTTGAACTTTTTTGAAGTAATTATTTATTATATAAACTTACTTTAAATTAAAGTGTTAATTTGTTTTGTTGTTATTTTTTTTAAACAAAATTAATAAGTCGTTTTTCGACTATAATTGAAGCATTGAAGCAACATTATATATAGTTGTCTTCTATTTTGCATATTATATATAGTTATATGACGCTGCTTTAGTGCATTTAAAAATCAAATAAAACTAAGCAGTCTGAATATTCTATTAAAATAATATAAGTTGGTATATTCAATTATTGAATCTATACTTGGTATAGACGCTGTAACGTTGTACAGTGAAGTCAATTTTGACTGTCTTTTGAAGTATTTATTATTTATAATACTTACTTTAAATTAAGTTGTTATTTGTTTGTTGTTTTTTTTTTTAACAAAAATATGGTCGATTGTAGACTTAATCAATTGAAGCAACATTATATAGTTGTCTTCTATTTTGCATATTATATAATAGTTATATAGACGCTGCCTTAAGTGCATTTAAAAATCAAATAAAAACTAAGCAGTCTGAATAGTCTTTTATAAATTAATATAAGTTGGCATAATTCAATTTTATTGAACTCTATACTTTGTATAGACGCTGTACACGTTGTTCAGTGAAGTCAATTATTGACTTATTTTGAAGTATTGATTTATTTATAATACTTACCTTTAACTTACGGTTGTTAATGTGGTTGGTTGTTTTTTTTTTTCAAACAAAATATAATACGGCGAGTTGTAGACAATACTGGAAAGCAATTTGAAGCACAGTATATATAGTTGTGCTTCTATTTTTGCATATTATATAATAGTTATATACGACGCTGCTTTAGTGCATTTCAAAAGCACATAAAACTTAGCGAGTCTGCATATTCTATTAAAATAATATACGTTGGCATATTCAATTTGTATTGAGTATCTGTTACTTACCGGATAGACCCTGTAACGTTGTAACAATCGTTTTTACACGTGCAGTCAATTGCTCACAGCCAAATTAACAAAAAAAAATTAAAAGATGTTATGAAGCTTTAGATCATTAGTGGGGGTTTTGGGATGGCCAGCATTCCAGTTGTTGCGCATATTTGGTGAGGGAGCCTGTCTCTTTAGATCTCTTTCCTACCGTTTTCTATGGTAGGCAAGGCTTCCATGGCACCACCATACGCCCAAAATATTGTTGAAAGAGAACCCACTTGTCTGATTCATAACCACAACCGGTCAACTTGGCTTGCGTCCGCATGAACTTAAATGGAGAGTGTGTTATAGCTCTTCTGAACAATATGAGTGCGCTATGCACCGTCATATAATATAGGACTGCATGTTAGCGGTCAAGCAGCAGCGCAGAAATGTTTTGCTGTAATTTCCAAGTTTGTCAGAATGGAAAATTATATCTCTCAGACCTTCGGAAATGATATGCATCCCTAGTGAAAAATCTGCGTTTTACCCCAGTGCGATTTAAGGATATGGACATTTGATGTTTATCTCCTTTAGAGGAAGTTATCTCAAGTCCCGATAGTCAGTGAGACTGTGATAACTGCAATGTTAAAACGCCTGTTAAAAGCCCCGTTAGTCGGATGTCAGCCGGACAAACAGAAAAAAGGGTAAATACCCACAGTTCATTAGAAAATAAAAATCGAGTGATATCACAGGGGAAGTATGCGCATAGACGGCGTCAAAAAAGATATCGTGTCTTATATTCCTGATGTTATTAGAGTTGTACTGAGAAGAGATCGTGCGATTATAATCCCTGAAGCTCATAGAGCTGCAGTGAGAAGACAGCAGGCTAATACTCCATGTATGACACGTCAAGAAAGGCTTGTTGACGTGCATGGGGATTGTTACTATCCATGTCGGCTTAACAACTATGATTTTTGAACATAGCTTCACACAGTTCAGAACATAATACTCAATTGGTAGTCTGACCCTTTGATATGCAAGACAGATGTAATTGCTTTAAAATGGCAAAATGCAGCCCTCCCCCTATGGGCTATCCGTTGCAAAGGCAGGAAAAGTTAAAACTTTCACAACAGGCAAGTTTGCCTGATCCACTTCAAAGCCTTAGTAATTGGGTGGACATCCAAAGCATGCTCCATTTTCCATTGCATCGTATATAGAAGTATAACACGCTGCTTTCAACATGACCTGCTTTGGAATAGTACAACACTTATAAATGAAAGTGGTCAACCTGAACGTCCAAGTGCCAAGTGTAGCACCTATGCTGAGTGCGCACGACTTGCAAATCGAAGCAATGCAGTTTTCTTCTTCAATCTTATTTGTGTTGGTGATGATGAAAGGGAAGCGCCACTACGTGGCACAACTCTTTCACAATGTTGATTTAAGCGTAGTAGAGGCTCTATCAATGTATGTTTCGATCACCGTCATCAGCGTACGTAGGTTCAAGATCTGAGAAATGGCAATGCTATCAAATAAACTACCAAGACCCGTCCTAACGACTTATGAGAGTGATTATACATGCTGATGCCGAACCCACCTGCTGGTGCTCACAACAGGGCTTTACTGACAAGCCATCCTCATCAATGGACGAAGTAGCTCTTAGTTATTGTTGGGTCAGCCCATTTGGAAAAGCGCGCTATTCTTATTGAAATGCCATAATAAATACATTACAATCGTTTAGGTGAGGTGCATCGAGCGACGTGCCTTACAGTACCCTTTGCTATGTCCGTACGGATGATGCTATTCAGTGGATATACACAATGGAATCCATTTCAGCCTTCTAGCTCTTTTCGTTTAGGCTGTGGCTGATCCATTTTAACGCGGACGAACTCTTTTATATATATAGATTAGTCGGAATCAGTAAATCGCACAAACAAACACGTCTATTCGCTTCAAACGCTGAACTTTGGAAAATTTTTACGAGCTGGCACCAGCTTCCTCTTCTATTGCGTCCACATCTACAAATCAAAAAATGATTATTGTTGTAGTAACTCTCTCGAGAAAATTTCATTATTGCTTATTCCTTTTAAGTTTGTGCGAAGATACCATGCTATGTTTTCAGGGTTTTTTTTTCATTTTATTCACAACATGTAATTAGAGAAGCAATATTAACTCCGTCTGTGTTTCTATCTGTCTGAATATTTAAACAAAGTTTTGAAGTGTCAGAATAAATAATTAATTAAAGTTTTATTTTTTTTTGGCTAAACAATCTTTATTTAGAATCTGTCATGTTTTGACAATGACTAAATTTTGTGGAGTAATTGACGGTTACGTACATTTAACATTGACGCTAAATATATTTAAGACGTGAATGAATTAAAGTGCAGAGATTAATTTTTGGCAAAACTTCAAAAACACGCTTTTTTAAAACAGTGAACTAAAAATTAAATAAATATATATATACAAGGGGGTCCTTCTGCTCGCTTCGCTCGCCAATCCCCCTCGCACTACGCGCTCGATTTTAGGTTAGGCTAGGTTAGAGCGGTAGTGAGAGGTTCGAAGACCCCCCACTCACATAGGCCATGTATTGGCCCGTTGTGGTGCCGCGTTTTGGACTTTATCCAAAAACCATCTACCCAGACACAGAGTGTGTCACACCACTTTCGAGGGCGTGGTCCCAGCCCGAGGCTTGAATAAAAGACAGGATATTTTTCGGGTTAATATCCGCCAGTTGAGTGAGGTCCGATAAGAAAAAAGAACCAAGATAGCGATTTCTATTTTTGCAGAGTGCTGGACAGTCACAGAAAAGGTGGGAAACAGTTTCCTCCTCCTCCTCGTCCCGACAGCTTCTGCAGAAATCGTTGAAAGGGGCTAGAAGTCTCGCTGCGTGAGTCCCCGCTAGCCAGTGTCCCGTAATGGCTCTAATTACGGAAGCACAGCCTAATCTGCTTAGGTGGATTAGGCCTGAAGAGCGCTTCTTGCAGCGCGTTGGCCAGGTTTGCCTAGCATTCCTGCCCGTGGCAATGGTAAGCTGCCATCTTTTGTTAGCTTCGAGTTCGAAGTGCGATCGAACTCTAAGCTTACAGCTGGCCATGGGAATACCCAAGCCCTCCTTGTCTGCGAGGAGAGGCATGGTAGTACCATGCCTTGCCAGCTCGTCTGCTTTACAGTTGCCCTCGATGCCTTTATGTCCGGGCACCCAAATGAGGTATATTTCGAACTGCTCTGCCATCCCCTGTAGAGATCTGCGGCAGTTTGTGAGGGATATCGAATTTGAAGATATCGCCTTTAGGGATTTGATAGCCGCCTGGCTATCAGAAAATATGCAGTTCCTTGCTGCAGAGCATTTACTTTTGGAAATGCATGAGAGTGCCTCCTGTATTGCAGCGATCTCTGCTTGAAACACACTGCAGTGATCAGGAAGGTTGAACGATTGGCTTATAGATAGCTCTTCGCAAAAGACGCCTCCCCCTACCCGGTCGTCTAGCTTAGAGCCATCGGTGTAAATTTTTACAGGGTCTGTCGGCCCTGGCGTGCCTGAGAGCCAATCCTCCCTGGGGGGATTAGCGTATGGAAAGGGGTTTTGGGGAATTCCTGAGGACAACAATAGTCCGTGCTTGAGGGGATAAGCAAGTTACCCACTAGATTATTGGAGTGTCCGAACTTCTGCTCGGACCACTGCTTGGTTTCTCTCATGCGTAGGGCAGAGAGAGTTGCTACTAATTTCCCCATTTGGTCTATTGGTAGGAGATTTAGTATATTATCAAGAGACTCAGTTGGGGTCGTTCTGAGGGCTCCTGTTGTGGTCAGTCCAGCGGCACGCTGTACTTTGCTCAGCTTGTGGACTGATGTCTTTTTAGACAAAGTTGGCCACCATACTGACACTCCATACAGTAGGATGGGCCGAACGATGGCTGTGTACAGCCACAGCGTGATGTGGGGTGACATTCCCCATTTCAGTCCAATGGACTTCCTTCATGTATATAGTGCGACTGAGGCCTTCTTAACTCGTTCTTCTGTGCTAAGATTCCAGTCTAGTTTACTATCGAGAGTGAGCCCTAGGTATTTAGCGGATTTTCTGAAGGCAAGTTCCACCCCATTCAGGGTTGGTGGTCTGAGGGGAGGGATCTTATACTTCCTAGTGAAGAGCACTAAAACAGTTTAGCTGGGTTTAGTCCAAGTCCCTTTGCTGTAGCCCATGAGGACAGGGTTCGAAGTGCAGTGGTCATAAGCTCGCACAAACCTTGGGGGTATTTACCCGAGAAGGCTATGGCAACGTCATCCGCGTAAGCGATAACTTGACAGCCCCCCCCCTCTATGGAGCGCAGCAAGCTGTTAACAGCCACATTCCAGAGGAGAGGGGAGAGAACACCTCCTTGCGGGGTACCTCTATTGACCGATCTGGAAATGGTCGCAGACCCAATTGTGGCCCTGACGATCCTGCATTTGAGCAGCTGATCAATCAGATCCACAATCCGGTGCCTTACTCCCAGCTCCGACAATGCCTCGGTAATCGCTCCCGGTGCGACGTTATTGAAAGCGCCTTCGATGTCTAGAAAGGCTATAAGGCAGTACTCTTTGTGGTGTAGTGCCGTTTCCACTGTAGAGATGACAGCATGAAGCGCTGTCTCAGTAGATTTTCCTTTTTGATTAGCATGTTGTGCTTGGGAAAAGTGATCAATCTTGATAGAGTCTCTGATATGTAGGCTCAGTATCATTTCTATTGTCTTGAGTAGAAAGGACGTTAGGCTTATGAGACGAAAGTCTTTGGGGTCGTGTGTTAGGCTTTGCCAGCCTTAGGGATGAAGACGACTTTAGATTCAAGCCATGGCTTGGTGATCAAACCTGTCGTTAAGATATCTGAGAAGATTTTCTGGAGCCAGTTTATAGCAGTATCCCCTGAATACTGCAGTTGGGCTGGGATAATTCCGTCGGGCCCAGGGGATTTAAAGGGGGAGAAACTTTGAATGGCCCATGAGATGATATCTTTGGAGAAAAGGTCAGTGGAGTCATACTCGTGACATTCTCTGTAGATAGGGGGTCGTAATCCTGCGACTGAGCAACCAGGAAAGTGGGTTTCAACCAAAAGTTCCAGAGACTCTAGACTGGTCGTTGTCCACGAGTCATCGGGTTTTTTGAGGAAGCCCACGGTTGCTCGAGTGCTGGAGAGAACTTTCCTGAGCCTCGCGGCTTCTGTAGTGTTCTCGATTGTTGAGCAGAAACTCCGCCAAGTGGAGTGCTTAGCTTGTCTAAGTTTCTTTTTATATGAGGTTAGGTTGGCTTTATAGAGACTCCATGATTGGTCGTCCCCCCTGAACCTTGCTTTGTTAAAGAGCTTTCGCGAAGTTTTGCGAAGCTCATCTAGTTGTGGGGACCACCACGGTGGTTTGGTTTTCCCTCTTGGCTTGCTTTGGGGGCATGCCTTGTTTAGGGCGGACTTTCATGCCTCCGTGAGCTTGTTGGTGAGTAACTCAGTATACTCGGGTGAGGGGAGCCCCACGGGGGGGGTGCTCTGGGACAAGTCTTGCTAAAGATTCTTTGAAGATGGTCCAGTTCGTGCGTTTAACGTTTCTGCACCATTTAGGCTAGAGTATATCGAGAGAGAAAACTATATCGATATATCTATGATCAGAAAAAGAATGCTCGTCAAGCACTCTCCATTATATGAGTCTTTGGTGAAGGGAGGCTGTGGCTAGCGCCATGTCTGAGACCTCTTCCCTATTTCTTGTAATAAAAGTCGGGTCGGTACGAATATTACAAATGTTCAAATTGGTTGAGAGGATATAGTTAAAGAGTAACTCACCCCGTTCATTTATGTCAGTGCTACCCCACTGATGGTGATGAGCGTTGGCGTCGCATCCTATGATGAGCTCAGTGTTTGTA
The DNA here is from genome assembly GCA_030179655.1 of Scaptomyza flava. NCBI lineage: Eukaryota > Metazoa > Arthropoda > Insecta > Diptera > Drosophilidae > Scaptomyza > Scaptomyza flava. Next base: position 62,086,600 of record JARNME010000404.1, read on the forward strand.
GCTTTGCAGTCAGCGACTAGCGCACGTAGCAGTTGATGTGGAAGTGGCCCCTGATGGTCATGGGCCATGTAAGTTGAGCTGAGCCAGACATGTCCCGACTTCAGCTCAAGACACGCAGCAGTGGTGTCGCCATTACTGAAATTAGGGAGCAGAAAAATGTCTAGGTGTTTTCTAGCAAGTATGCAGGTGCGGACTTTACCATCATTACGGGCTACAAGTATCTTATAGTCCTTAGTCCCCAGTCCAGAAACCTTGCCACCGCAGACCCAAGGTTCCTGGATGAGGACAATGTCTGCTCCGCATTGGCTTATACGGAGCAGTAGAGCGGCTGCCGCCGCCTTACAGTGGTGAAGGTTGATCTGAAGGAGTCTCAGAGACATCTTCAGACTTCCTCTCCACCACAGTGAGATTAGCCTCCTCGTCCGTGTCGTCGTCGAGAAGTCTAATCATATTGGCCATGTCGTTGGCTAAGTCAGAGCCCTCTGACTGGTGGTCGGCCTGGGCGTCTGTCTCTTTATCCGGCTCGTCACTTTCGGTGACTGTGCTTTGAATACCATTGGCTGTGGTATCGTCAGCTTTCACCGGGGGCTGCCCACTCAGGGCTGAGACGTCATCCACCATTGTTACGTCATCGTGGGCTAAAGGCTTGCTAGCCGCATCCGAACGGTATACACGGAAGATTTTACAATGCAAGCAATTATAACGTTTGAAAATAATGGTGTGTTGAAACCCCTGTGTATTCACTTGCACATCTGATGAAATCATACAATTTCCCTACATACGACATAGTAAGTGCCCCGCTTACTTCGCTGCGCGGATGGTTTATATAAATTTTAGCAATAGAAGATTGATATAAAATAAACAAACAAGAAAATATTTAACAACAAATTAAAACAAAGTATTTAATATTCTCTTTTCCACGCCACCATTGAGGTAGAGAATCAGGCGCTTTATATTTTTATTGTGGTTTCCCCAGTAGGCCTTATCCACTTGTTGAATTTAATTTGCAATTATTAACAACTGCCGAAGGCTTGCGGGTCTCTTGACGGGACACTGCCTAACCGCGGTACACAAGAAAAGGCTTGGCTTAACGGATAAGGACGAATGCAGGAAATGCAAGGATACAGGTGTCAAAGAGACGTTAGAGCAACTCCTCTGCAGCTGCCCCGCACTGGCAGCACAACGACTACGCCAATTCAAAGCTCCCGTTCTTGCCTCGCTCGATGAAGCCAGCAAGAAAGAACCTAAAAAACTTCTAGCGTTTGCTAGAAGCACTCACACTGCGCAGGATCACACAACTAAATAGTCCTAGCCGTCTCCAACAACCGGCCCCACTAAGGACCCCTTTAGCGGTCTATGTGTGACATTCCCCCTTTGGAGGGTCAACTAACAACTGTTAAGAGCTTCTTTATAAACGACATTGATTGTTTTTCCGTCAGGTGCTAATACAACTAAACTTTTTGTTGCACTGTCTCTTGGGCAGGCTACATAAAATTGGCCATGGGAGAAACAATCGTGTCTTAAGTCTTGTCCGGCTAATTTAAGAGTTTGTCCCTGTGATTTATTAATTGTTATAGCAAAGCAAACTTATAAAGGAAATTGCAATCTTTTAAATTGAAATGGCAATTCAAAATCAGAAGGTATGAATGGAATTCTCGGTATAAAAACCGTTTCCCCCATACCATTGCCAATATAGACCATTGCTTCGACAACATTCTTATGAAGGACTTTAACTTGCAATCTTGTACCATTGCACAGTTTTGGCGGCTTCAAGTTGCGAATCAACATTACAGGTAAATCAATCTTCAAAGTTAATTTTTGTTGAGGCAGGCCAGCCGGATTTAATGAATTAAGAAACTCGACGGGGTAATGAACTGCATCTTCGACTTCAGTCACAGAATCAATAGAGTTATATGTCATTTCTTCACTTTGAAATTATTTTAATAAAAAGTCGTTTATTTCCAATGCATTGTCATTTCTCGCAGTCAAAATAGCACGTTCTGAAAACCATTCGAGTGATTTTTTAGAGATATTTGTAATACCCGGAAATATTTTTTGAGTCAGTTCTTCAATACTATTTACAGCATGACACAAAGTTGATGGTAAAGTTATTTTGCCATCATGGGTTGGAAATAATCCATTTCCTATTTTTTTTTTTTTTTTTTTTTTTTTTTTTTTTAGCATTTCAAATTTAATTTATTAACGAAATTCTTAGTGCTACAGTATTACTACTATAAATTAAAGCACTAATCACTATGACAATAGGCAAAAGAAAAACAAAATGTATATATAAACTTATAAAGAACAAAGAAATAAATAAATAAATAAAATATAAACAAACTTATTGATAGTAACATTGAACGTAAGATTAAATATTTTGAACATTAAACATTGTTTGACTTTTATAAAAGTTAGGAATAAGCCTATGTATGTATATGCATATATATATATATTTTTTTTTTTTTTTTTTTGTTTGTAGTTATTTATTTATTTTGTTTTTTTTTTTTTTTAATTTTAGGATTGATTAAGATTTTTAAAGTGTGCCATAATCATACGTTTAAATTGGTGTGCGCCTCTTATGGATTTAAACACATTAGGAAGACTATTCCACAGTCGAACAGCATTAATATAAAGTTGTTTTTCTGCACATGCTAACCTGGTTCTCAGGCAAATAAGATTTTTTACTCTTTGGGAGGAAGTAAATTTTATGTTGTCAAATAAATACTCAGGCTTTTGTGTAAAGATTATTTTATGTAAAAAAATAAGAATTTTGACCTTAATCAAGGACGATAAATTTAAGCCGAACAGTTTGTTGGCATAGCCCGTAACGTGGTCCGTCCTTTTCAGACCATACACGTAACGAGCAACACTATTAAAAGCCACATTGAGCCTACGCTGACTAACAGCATCACAGCTGCCAAAATTTCAATCCCATAAAAGACTATTGGTAATAGTACTGCCTTAGCGATAATCATTTTTGTTTGCACAGGAATATAATGCTGGGTTGTTGACAATTGTCTAAGTGTGCCGTACATTTTGCCAACCGCTTTGTTAACATGGTCATTCCACGACAGTGTCTTATTAAAGGTTATGCCAAGATTTTCTGCCTTATTTACAACTCAATTCCTACATTATCTATACTAAGCCTAGGAAAATTTTCAGTATTTAGGTTCTTCTTATAAATTACAAGACACTTAGACTTAGACGGATTAATACATAGACCATTATCACATGCCCATTTACTAACACTTAAGAGATCAATATTACACAAATCATACATTTATTTATTTGACTAAGTTTGGTACTTACATACAATTGGATATCATCAGCATACAAATGAACATACAGTAAGACAGACATGACGGTAGATCGTTAATATAAATAGAGAATAGAAGCGGACCTAATATTGATCCCTGCGGAACCCCACGGGGCACTATCTGCAGGTCCGATATTTTGTTCACGGAAACAACGAACTGCATCTTCGACTTCAGTCACAGAATCAATAGAGTTATATGTCATTTCTTCACTTTGAAATTATTTTAATAAAAAGTCGTTTATTTCCAATGCATTGTCATTTCTCGCAGTCAAAATAGCACGTTCTGAAAACCATTCGAGTGATTTTTTAGAGATATTTGTAATACCCGGAAATATTTTTTGAGTCAGTTCTTCAATACTATTTACAGCATGACACAAAGTTGATGGTAAAGTTATTTTGCCATCATGGGTTGGAAATAATCCATTTCCTATTTTAAGAAGCATTTCTGAAAATTCACCAGCTAAGCTATCACCTTTTAAGTGCACTCGCATATTTTTCGTTACTGTATTTTGGACCACAAAATTGAAGACTTCAAGCACGCATTTATTTCATCTGCTCTTGTTCAGCTAAGTGTATAATAGCCGGAAAACGTGAATGTATGGGAAATGCAAGGATTCTCCATACCGCTTCTGAGCTACTTATATAACGGCAACTTTCGTACATATTTATTTCATTACGTTGGTCTTCAAGAGTAAATGTTATTTTATCACTGCCCATGTTAACATATTTACAAATGTATTTAATACACTTGACAGAACTAAAATACTCAACATTTATGTTGAGCTTCAAATGTTCTCAAAAGTACACAGTTGTAATGCACATTTATATTGATTGCATTACCACCATCTTTTATCGCTCTTCTCTGATATAGAGGGTAACTATCTTTTCCAGTCACAAATTCTTTAAGGAATTGTCGAGGAAACCTTTTGGTACAATTTCCATTTTTCATGCATAGCGATTTATTATTAAATGCACCGCAAGGAACATGAATCATATTTGACTTAACAATGTTATATAACTAAGGATCCACAATTACGTTTGGTATTTCGGCACAGATAATTTTATCGATTTTATCTGGTCTTATTTTATTTTCTAACCAAAGTAGAATATGTATATGTGGTAAGCCCCGCTTTTGCCATTCTACAGAGTACATGAAACATTGCACGCTTCCAAGCAAAGAACCTTTTATCAATAGTGACATTGAAGCTTTAACTTTTAAATGAAAAACTCGAGCTATAATATTGTGACGATCATGCGGTTCTTGACCCGGTAATAAAACACTTTTGATGTCATTTCATTGTGGATTGCATGTAAATGTAATGAACTCATCCGGTCGACCGTATTTTCGCAAATAAAACATTGCGTCTTGTGCATATTCGGTCATATGTCGTGGGCCGCCAATATACGAAGGTGGCAATATAGTTAAACGTCCGCTGTCATTAACATTAGCATCATTCGCTATCGCATCTGTCAATGAATATTGCAAATGAATATATTCTTCGGATCTTAATTTTGCTTGTTTGAACAAAAATAAAATTCAGACGTTCAGTTTCAATTTTGGCATACATATCAACGATGAACTGATGATTTCGTTTACTACAACTCAAGATATATTTTGTTCTTGTGGACGAACCATCAATCGATATGTATAAGAATTTATGGCACTAACTTTTTTCTGTACATGTTGACCTAAAAATATGTGCAAAATGTGACATTAGAAAATATGTCAATTTTTGACCTGTTCGTGGATCAATCAATATTGATATGGTAACCATCATCACCTTCCAATGCAATATTTGTTATTTATTTAATTATGAAACGATTCTTAATGCTACAGTATTGCTTCTATAAATTAAAGCATTAATCACAGATATTTAAATGTAAAATGTAAAAGTATTAGCCTTAATCAAATATTTTAAACAATTATTTATAAAATGGAACCAAAAGAATTACATATTGAAAGTTATGCGTAAGTGGACTGTAATGTAGTTTCAGGCATTAAATTTAGGTTTTAAAATAATATTCTAAATTAATTTTAAAATGGTGTGTGCTGCGCATAGATTTAATGAAGGGAAGAAGATTGTTCCACAGTCCAACAGCAGAGATAAAGAACTGCCTATCAGATGAAGCTAGTTCTCAAGCAAACGAGGTTATTCACACGTTGGGACGATGTTAACTTTATGTTGCCATACAAACACTCAGGTTTTTGTGTATAAATTAGCTTTGTTGTCAATAATAAGACAATACCTTGTACTAATAAATGCAGATGGGTTTCACTGAGTTAACTGAACAACGTTTATTCCACATGAGGCGATACGCCGTGCCTTTTTGGTATATGAATTCGGACTGATAATTACACTTATGTCAAGCTTAACCTAGCCCTACAAGTCGTCGGCCGCGCTGTCGGCGTCATCGTCGCTATCGCTCTGCAAGCTGGCTGCGCGTGTGTGGTTTTGGGTTGCATCCTGGGCAGCTGGCTCGCTCATGCGCTGCTGTTGCTGACCGATAATCCGCCTAGATCAGCGTTTTATCGGTAGGCAGCCGCATAGCGTGATGTATCCACACAGAACACTCGTTATGGCATAACTTATCTATAATTTTGTGTAGTAAGAGAAGAGTTCTAAAATTATTTAAAGACGTTAGATCTAGATCAAACAGTCTGTTAGCGTAACCCGTTACGTGGTCTGCCCTTTGAGGCCAAACACATAACGGACAACATTATTATACGCTACCCTAAACTGCCTTTGGCTTGCAGCGTCGCATTGGCCAAAAATTTCAATGCCATACAAAATCTTGGCAATAGTTGAGATTTCGCGATCAATATTCTTATGTTTAGGGGTAGTAATTTCTGGGTGACCCAAAGTTGCCTTAAAACTCCACATGTTTTTCCCATAGCTTTATTCAATAATTACAATTGCAACCTCATTAATTGGCGGCGCATTGAATCGACTTGCAAGCTTTCCAAAAGGTATTCTATCAGTCCTTATGATGATTTTCTGATTGTCAGATGGCATACGATCGAGAGCAATTTTGAACAGTTCAAATAATGCGTTATGCTGATGGAAAAACCTTTGTAGCTCACGGATAATTTCTCGTCTTATATTCGAAACAATTACACAACGTTGATCCAGTTCACGATTATCATCACCAATAAAATAAATTTGAAAACGTTGATGATATGAACATAGGAAAATCCTGTTGAAATATTTACCTTAAATGTCGGCATAAAGCTTTCTCTTATAATTTTAGTAGCACCAAAAAAAGTAATTTGAAATGCTGAATTGTATTGTTGAGAATATGACTCAAAAAGTGCTTCGACGTTTGAGATGTCCCAAAAATAAATGAATGCAATGGTTCGGAAGGAGTTTCTAATGATGGAAATCTGACTTTGTCATTAGCACAACACATACCGGGCGTTTAGCCTGTAAACTTAGCCGCATCACAATGTGGACATATTGCGTATATGATTCCAATGTCTCCGATGGAAACACTGACTGCTCGCTAAAAAACTGAGAAAAATAAGTAAGAAGGCTCTAGTCGGGAGTGCCCGACTAGACGATACCCTTAACCCAGTTGCAACAAATATATTAAACTAGTAAGTGGTCCGCTTACTTCGCTGCGCGGATAGTATATAAATTTTAACAATAGAAGATAGATACAAAATAAATAAATTAGAAAATATTTCACAAAATATTAAAGCAAAGTATTAAATATTCTCTTTTCCACGCCATCATTGAGGTAGAGAATCAGGTGCGTCATATTTTATTGTGGTTTCCCCAGTAGGCCTTATCCACTTATTGAATTTAATTTGCAAAATTAACAACTGTTAAGAGCTTCTTTATAAACGACTGATTGTTTTTCCGTCAGGTGCTAATACAACTTAACTTTTTGGTGAACTGACTCTTGAGCATGCTACATAAAATTGGCCATGGGAGAAACCATTGTGTCTTAAGTCTTGTCCGGCTAATTTCAGAGTTTGTCCCTGTGATTTGTTAATTGTTAAGGCAAAGCAAACTTTTAAAGGAAATTGCAATCTTGTAAAAAGAAATGTCAATTAAAAATCAGAAGGTATTAATGGAATTCTCGGTATAAAAACGGTTTCTCCTATACCATTGCCAGTAAAGATAATTGCTTCGACAACATTCTTATGAAGGACTTTAATTTGCAATCTTGTACCATTGCACAGTTTTGGCGGCTTCAAGTTGCGAATCAACATTACAGGTGAACCAATCTTTAAAGTTAATTTATGTTGAGGCAGGCCAGCCGGATTTAATGAATTAAGAAACTCGACGGGGTAATGAACTGCATCTTCGACTTCAGTCACAGAATCAATAGAGTTATATGTCATTTCTTCACTTTGGAATTCGTCCAATGCTTTGTCATTTCTCGCAGTCAAAATAGCACGTTCTGAAAACCATTCGAGTGATTTTTCAGAGATATTTGTAATATCCGGAAATATTTTGAGAGTTAGTTCTTCAATACTTTTCACAACATGACACAAAGTTGATGGTAAAGTTATTTTGCCATCATGGGTTGGAAATAATCCATTTCCTATTTGAAAAAGCATTTCTGCAAATTCACCAGCTATGCTATCACCTTTTAGTGCACTCGCATATTTTTCGTTAATGCAATTTTCTGTATTTTGGGCCACAAAATTGAAGACTTTAAGCACGCATTTATTTCATCTGCTCTTGTTCCTCTGGGGATCACAGGAAGAGTTTGTCGAAAATCACCAGCTAAGAGAACAGTTATGCCACCCATTAAGTATTCACTATCTCGAATGTCTTTCAAAGATCGATCTACAGCTTCAAAAGCATCTTTAAGGGCCATAGTACACTCATCCCAAACAATAAGCTTGCAATCTTTGAGCACAGCCGCCATATTAGATTGCCTTGGAATGGAGCAATGTGGTGCTTCTTAATGAATCAAATTAAATGGAATCTTTAGAGTAGAATGCGCTGTGCGACCACCATTTAGTAAAGTGCCTGCGATACGGGAAGAAGCAACGGCCAATGCAATTTTTTTACTTTGCCGTACCTTTGCCAATAATAAATTTAAAAGAAACGTTTTACCTGTTCCACCAGGTGCATCTAAAAAAAATAGATTTCTCCTTTTTGTGCTTCAACGCTATCTGTTCGTATACTTGTGTTGATCACTTTGATCAATATATCTGTCTTGTGATATATGAAAGGCTCTTAAAATATCTTCTGAGAAACTCTTTTTATTAGTATTCCAAAGTTTAAGATCATTCGAAATTTGACAAAATGCTTACATTATTGCAAAAAGTTCTCTCAGTTTTGTAGGATTTTGACATATGACAGCTTCGGCTATAGTTGTCTCCCAGTGCTTATCATCTTCTAGTAATCATTATCATCCTAGAGCTTTACACGCCACTTGAAATGATATGTAGGCTATACCATTAACGGTTTTTAAATTTGAAATTGAAGTTGGGCCTCTTACAAAATGTAGTAAAAGTCTAACATAAAAACATATTGTATTATTGGGATGAATTGTGCAAACTCTTCCCAAAGCTGAATCTCTTTTAACTCCAGGAAAATTTGGTACATCATGCCATCGTCTTCTTCTTTGAGATTCTTTACTGTTCCACGTAAATACGATGGAACTTCACAATATAGAAGCGTTCATGCAAACTCATCGCTTGTGCATAGCTCAAAGAAGGCTAGCAAAGTGGTTTTGGGTGTAGTGCTTAATCTGTCAAGTAATTGTTGCGGATTATTGGGGTTAAAATATATTCGTTGACCATTTTCTAAAGGAACAGCTAAGTGTATAATAGCCGGAAAACGTTCATGTATGGGAAATGCAATTTCATTACGTTGGTCTTCAAGAGTAAATGATGCTTGATCACTGCCCTTGTTAACATATTTACAAATGTATTTAATAGACTTTACAGAACTGCAATACTCAACATTTATGTGAGCTTCAAATGTTCTCAATAGTACACAGTTGTAAGGCACAACCCAACGGTTATCTATGCAATTACCATTTATATTAATTGCATTACCACCATCTTCTATCGCTCTTCTGTGATATAGAGGGTAACTATCTTTTCCAGTCACAGTTTCTTTAAGTAGTTGTCGAGGAAACCTTTTGGTACAATTTCCATTTTTCATGCATGGCGATTTATTATTAAATGCACCGCAAGGACCATGAATCATATTTGACTTAACAATGTTATATAACAAAGGATCCACAATTACGTTTGGTATTTCGGCACAGACAATTTGATCGATTTTATCTGGTCTTATTTTATTTTCTAACCAAAGTAGAATATGTATATGAGGTAAGCCCCGCTTTTGCCATTCCATAGAGTACATGAAACATTGCACGCTTCCAAGCAAAGAACCTTTTGTCAATAGTGACATTGAAGCTTTAACTTTTAAATGAAAAACTCGAGCTATAATATCGTGACGATCATGCGGTTCTTGACCCGGTAATAAAACACTTTTGATGTCATTCCATTGTGGATTGCATGTGAATGTTATGAAAAGATCCGTTCCCTCTTTGATAAATACAGACAAAACAAAACTACATTCTATCCGACCATATCATGAGCGTTTAAATGACTATGAGAAGATAAAGGCTAGGATATTTCACGAGGTTTCAGAGGTGTTCTCAACCAAGACGCGCTCAACCCTGCGTATGCGTACCTACTGGAAAAATGTTATTCGTAACCAAAAGTTACTTGTGTCTGCGGTGCTAAATGAAGCAACCGATGGTCGATTGTATGCCCCTGTTAGTTTTTGTGAACTTAACGAGCTTGGTTTGCTGGACACTGGAGCTAATATCAGCTGCCTTGGAGCAGATTTGGCCAAGCGTGACTGAGTTTTCCATCCAAGTATCGGAATCTTGCATCACAAGTTAAAACAGCTGACGAAAAAGACCAAACGGTCATTGGGTCCATTCTAGCAGATGTAGAGTTCAAAGGCATTCAAAACCCGGTCTTATTTTTTATTATTCCGTCTCTGTGTAAAAATATTATACTCGGGATAGATTTTTGGAAGATGTTTGGGCTATTACCAGGACTTGTTTCCACCGTAGAGTGTGCAAATGGATTGGAAAAATCCACTGGTTCTTCCGAACGCAAATTTCCTCTAACCAACGAGCAACAGCAACGGTTAGAAGCGGTTATCAAATTATTTCCAAATTTTTCCAATCAAGGTCTAGGTAAAACTTCCTGGCTTCAGCATGAAATCGATATGGAAAATGCCAAACCGATTAAACAGCGGTTTTATCCCGTTTCACCGGCGGTCGAAAAGCTTATGTTTAAAGAGCTGGATCGTATGCTAGATTTAGGAGTAATTGAACCTTCAGTGAGTTCTTGGAGCTCACCGATACGGTTGGTAGTGAAACCTGGAAAAGTTCGTTTATGTCTAGACGCTAGGAAAATTAATGAGGTTACCAAGAAGGACGCGTACCCTTTAGCTAGCATAGATAGTATATTTGCGAGGCTACCGAAAGCTAATCTGATTACCAAAATCGATTTGAAGGACGCGTACTGGCAAATTGGCCTGACAGAGGACTCGAAAGCAATTACGGCTTTTACAGTTCCGGGACGACCTTTGTACCAATTCACGGTCATGCCTTTTGGTTTATGCAATTCGCCGCAGACGTTGTGTCGTCTGATGGATGCCTTAATTCCCGCAGAATTAAAGCATGGTGTTTTTGGCCATTTGATTTATGTGTGGTTTCAGAAGATCTTGACTCACATTTATCAATTTTAATTCAACTATCCGAACGTTTTAGAAGAGCAATTTAACTTTAAATATTGCTAAAACCCAATTCTGTGTAACCGAAGTTCCATATCTGGGATACGTCATTGGCAATGGTGGCATAGCAACTGACCCCAAGAAGTTGGAATCGATAAAGACCTGGCCTATACCAAAAACGTTAAAGCAAACGCGAAGATTTCTTGGCTTTATAGGTTGGTACAGACGTTTTATCGAAAATGTTGCCGATATAGCTTTTCCAATTACGGAGTTATTATCGACGAAGAAAAAGTTTGTTTGGACTCAAGTAGCGCAGGATTCGTTTGAGAATTAAAAGAATTGCTCATCACTGCACCTGTCTTGCAAAACCCCGATTTTGAGAAAAAATTTTATGTCCATTGTGATGCTAGTGATCATGGCATTGGAGCAGTTTTAATTCAGTTGACCGACGACGGGATAGAAAAACCCATAGCTTTTATGTCCAAGAAGCTTAACACGGCACAACGCAATTATAGCGTCACCGAACGTGAATGCTTGGCGGCGTTAGAAGCCATTGAACGTTTTAGATGTTACTTAGAACTGCAAGAGTTTGAAGTTGTGACCGACCACGCTAGTTTAGTTTGGTTGATGCGACAGCCAAATATCAAGGGTAGGCTTGCGAGATGGGCTATGCGTTTGAAAGGTTATAAGTTTGTTGTTAGCCATAGGAGAGGACGGACAATATAGTTCCCGACGCTCTCTCTCGTTTATATTCTGAAGAAGAGGTTGGAGCAATCGAAAAGGTCGAGCCAGCGATTGATTTAGTTCGCCTTGTTTTGACGAAGCAAATATCAGCAGTTAAAATTAAATTTTTGAAGAACCCAGAACAATATCCGGATATTAGATTCTTGATAAGTTTATATACGTCCACACGGAGCACGACGAGGGTTCGGAACGAAGTAGACAGGCTGCTTGGAAAATGTGGATTCCAAAGAGTTTAACCGAGGAAATCATCACACGTGCACATGATAGCGTAGTGACAGCCCATGGAGGAATGGCGAAAACTTTAGAGCTAAATCGTCGACAATTTTTTTGGCCTGATATGGTTGCTCAAATACGAGCCTACGTGCGAGAGTGTGAAGTGTGTAAAACGAAAAAAAAGCCCCTAATTATTCCTTAAAACCGCCCATGGGAAAAGCAACTGTTTCTTCACGGCCATTTCAAAGACTTTATGTAGACATTTTGGGTCCATATCCCAGAAGTAAGTCAGGAGCCATTGGTTTGTTGATCGTGGTTGATCATTTGTCTAAATTTCATTGGCTGTGTCCGTTGAAAAAGTTCACGACCAGTGCAATAAAAAACTTTCTGCAAGATAGCATATTCTTTGTTTATGGAGTTCCTGAAACTCTTGCGAGTGACAATGGATCACAATTTAGTCGCTGAGTTCAACGCGTGGTTGAGTACTCACGGGATACCTCACATGTATACTGCTCTGTACGCACCACAATCGAATGCTTCGGAAAGAGTAAACCGATCTATTATTAATGGAATTCGAGCTTATTTAGACGATAATCATTGTGAATGAGATTTACATATACATGCTATAAGTTGTGCGCTTCGAAATGCATATCATCAAAGCATTGGATGCTCTCCGTATCATGCTTTATATGGATTCGATATGGCAACCCACGGTGTACATTATGAACTTCTTAAAAAGCTGAACATGTAAGATGAGTCAGTAAACTTGCTTAAACCTACAATTGTTACGTAAAACAGTTCGAGAAAATATTGCCAAAGCATATGATCGAAACGCAGAACAATATAATCTACGTACTCGTGAATAAATTTTAAAGTGGGTCAAGAAGTTTTTCGGCGAAATTTTGCTTTAAGCAACTTTGCAAAGCAGATTAATGCTAAACTTAGTCCACAATGGATCAAATCCAGAGTGAAGGAGAAATTAGGTAGTGCTTACTATGTTTTGGAAGACCTCCAAGTCGGATAAAGGGAACCTATCACGCAAAAGATATTCGACAGTGATTGTTTTCTTTTCAAGCCATTTCCCGGCTGGTAAGACAACTGAATTGGCTTGTGGTTGTAATGTCCCATCCCTGTTCATAGTATTTTTTGATCTTTAACGGAAGTTAATACATCTGGTGTTTTTTAATTGCGTGCGTTCATTTAGTTTCCGAAGTTGTCTGGTAGCTCTTTCCACTGTCGCAAATATCGATTATTTGAATTGATTTTGCGATAGTATGATAAAACATTGCCAATTTGAGTATTAGTCGTGGCAGAGCGGCCTACTTCATGTAACTTCCGGCATCTTTCTTTTTCGATGGGTTTGTAGCTACATGAGCACACGAACGCTCCCGGATAGTGAAAAAAAGTTAAAATAAATCTTTAAAAATTTGTGCATCGCACACCGAACTTTCTTTGTTATCGTAAAATACGATCGGATAACGTGGACTAAAGAGAATAACGGCGTTATTGGAGTCTGGTCCGCGCCACAAGCAAAACAGCAAACGACAGTGAGCAGGCTTGGTGGTTGTGTTTTCTGTGGTGGGCACCCACGACAGTCCTGACTTGTTGCTGCTGCTTTGGTCGCACTGGGATTTTTTTTTGCTGTTGCTGCTGTGCTGCACCGACTGGATGCTTTCGTGGACGGGATCCGCACTGATTTTGGGAATAGGATACCTCATAAGATCACGGAAAATAAAAGGGCACACCCGAAGGATAAATTACGCCCATCTTCTTCATTTGGGATAAATCTTTCGCAACGGCATCACACAAACCAAACGCACGCCCTTAACATATAAATACTCCAAAACAAACCCACAACACCACAAAGCTGCTATGCCTAACAAGCATCCAAACATTTAACTTGAATGTAGAAAACAAACCCACGCAAACACACAAAGCTGCTATGCCTACAACCATCCCACATTTAACATACCTATAAACAAACTAAAGAAAAAAATCTAATTAACGTAAATTAAAGATAACAATAAGAATTAATGTGTACAGAAAAAGTGACAAAGTGGTTCCTAAGCTAGAAATTAATTTTTGTAGGTTTTCATAATAGCTTTGTTTAATTCAAAAGTCTTGCGTAGTCTTCAACCTCTTGTTTAACCAATTTAAGTTCTGTTTTTAAATTGCACACCTATACCTAAATGCAATTTTTATTCTTTTAAAAACCAAAACAAATTTAACAGCAAGTATAATGAAAAGCAACGTTGGATCACATATCTTTAGTTATCTTTTTCTTTTGCATAACAAAATGCCACAATATGAGTTTAAGTAACGATCTATATAAATACATATAGCGTGATGAATTATTAACTGAATTTTATGTTTTCCTGGATGTAAGGTAGGCGAAGTAAGCGAACGTTTCGCATTGGGATTTCCATAGTATAAGAGGTTGCCATCTGGAAATCATGGTAGGGTGGGTAAAGAGGCAGATTGCTATAACATCTTTGCAATCTAAACGAAATACTTGTCAATGAACCTTTTTAGAGCTTGCTCGTATTTTTAAAATAATTTCATACTTCTTTTCTAATTATCAGGCAATGAGACTTTATATATTATTTCTGGCCTGTGGAGAATGAACATAGTGGTATTACGACCCCCCCCCCCCCCCCCCCCCCCCCCCCCCCCCCCAGCCGATTGGTCTGCTAGCCGTAACCAAGAGTCTCCAAAGATACAAATTATAACGACATAAAGATTATTTATTTATTCTTTATTTATGAACGGATCAGTTGTGATCGTTTGAGGGTTCTTCTAAAAACTGACTTATGAATACCATCCTATGCATAACGTAAGCTACGGACTGCCGGCAGCGATGCGAGCAGCGATACGGGCAGCGATACGGACAGCGATGCGGCAGAATGCTGACCGTGACACATTCCAGTGGCCACTTGGCGTACAGATCATATTGCATTTGTTGACGGACGCAACTTTGTCGCGTATGTTGAACTTATGGATAGCCTCCAAATCGCTGAGTGGCGCATTTCTGTTGCACGCGTATCCGGTTAGCCTATGTCAGCCTAAGTGGTGTTAACTCCTCCCTCTGCCAGTTAAGAGCGTCCCGGTTTTCTAGCCGCTTGAATTTTTATGTTGTGGTCGCTCTCGTTGTTGATGCTTGCTGATCTATACGCTAGCTCAATACCGAAGACGACTGCCAGCGTGATTGCGCAGCTCCATATGGGCCCGTATGTCAATGTGGATTTTAGTTGGCCAATATGTTGAAGATTTACCAGACTCATTTCGTGGAGGAAGGGTAGGCTTAGGTGTTCCCGATGCATAGTCACGTTGATTTGAGTGACAGCTGTGACTACTGGCTTTTTCCTAAGGACACCATAGTTGTTGACGTACCGAGTTTCGTTGATTATGATGTCGTCATCGAAGTTCACTAGGTAGGTTCCAGAGATGGATGATGATGGGCCCGAGTAACCTGAGATGTTTACAGTTGCCTCGTTGATGATAATTGCGCCATCATCTATTACCATTAATTTCTCCAGATGTCCAGGTCGGGTACTGCATTGTGCAAAAGTTCCAGCTATTAGTTGTTGCGCACAGCTAGAAGACTTTGAGTTCCTGCAGAATGTGGTGCCTATTGATGCGTTGCATTCGCCGACAGTAAATCTAACAGTGCCGCAATCTGCTACGATGTTAGCCTTCTCGAAGTCCAAAACTTTACCGGATCGTTGAACAGGGAATAGATTTATTTTTTTACATACTAATTTAGGTATAGGATATTTAATTAAAAAGTACAAAATATCATTACTCTGGAAAGCCTTAATGCTAGCAACTTCTAATAAATCGGTTACGCTAATATTAGTGAAGTGCTTAAGTGTCATCTCCTTTACATCGATGTTGTCTAACATTACTGGGTTGATCAGGTTTATTTAGAAAGGGTTACGGTAAGAATTAAATTTTGTAAATCTGATATAATCATTCTATTTTTTGCTAAATTGTTTCGTACAAATGATCTATGTCAATTCCTTCTATCTTGTTAATTGAGTTAACGATTTCTGTAAGTTCGTTGAGTCTAGTCTGAAATTTATTGTTTAATTCGATCTGTAAGTTTTGTGAATCTGCTATTTGTGTTTGCTTGACTTAATATGTTCCCAGTCGTCGAATCAGGAGTCCCTGCTATGACCTTTAGGGCAGTCCCTAAGAGGTTTATGCTACGAGGGTTTCTGTGGTTTACCTTAAGCGTTGCTATTAGCGTCTCGATATGTCCGAGGTCAGTGAGTAGCACGTTACGTATGTGGTCCTGTTTAAACAGTTCTAAGGTCCGTCTGGTTTCGTCCGCGTACGTCTCGTATGATGTCACGTTTGTTGTGTGTCCGAGGTAGCCGTACTCGTCCCAAATGGTAACGTCGCCGTCTGTTACTGGTATGTAATCCGAAGTGTGTATTAGTCAGTTTAACAGTTGTGGTCGTAAAAGTCGTCATTAGAAGTATTACTAACGTCGATGTTATTCTAAGGGAGAGAATGATATTTTCTATATTAATTGCTATTTCTTATTTTCTAATATTGTCTTTATGGACCACCCTCCCTTTTATTAAGACTGTTGATCCTAAGTCTGCTTCTATTATGCCTTCTACGCATAGTGGGGTCAACTTATTGCCTAAGCGTTTGTTCGTCTTTATCCAAACTTTATCTCCTACCAAATATTTTTTATTTTCTCGGTTTAAATTTACCTGTGTGATTTTTTTTAACTGTGCCTTTCAAGTCTATCTCTTATCTGTATTCCTGTTTCTATGTTGGTTTGACCAAATAACATCGACTGGCTTCATCGCAGTCACTGAATGTATGGTTTTTATTGTATTCAACTGTTGAAAGCAGAATCAGGTCAACGGTGTCGCTTATGTGTTTGTCAAGTTTCATACAGCGCGCAATTTCTGTTAAAGTGCTGTGAAACCGTTCAACTTGACCATTTGAAACACTATGTGAGGGCGGCGTATTTGCTATTTGAATACGAAATTTTGACAAGATAGATTTGACCGTCTCGGAATTCAGGGACTTTTCGTTATCGCAATAAATGGTGTTTATTTTAGGAAAATATTTATGAGCTGTAAAATTGGATTTTTTATGTCTACAATTGCTCTCGAACAAATTGGCTGAGTCACGGCAAACTTTGAAAATTTGTCGACACACGTTAAGAAGTACTTCTGATCGGTAGAAAATACATCGATGTGCAGGCGTTCTCCTACATAGGTGGGAATTGGTGTTTCTCTCCTAACATCTGTTTCGTTGGGTGTCGTCATACTTAGCCATAGAGCAAACTCTACAGTTTGCGACAACCTCTGTTGCTAATTTGGACATGTTAGGGAAGAAATAGTCACGCATTATTTGTTTTAACATTTTCTTGCGCCGCGCGATGCGCTCTGTTGTGCTCAGTTGTTACTATTTCTCGTTGTTTCTGTTTTGTCAGGGATGTCTGTAACGACATATTTAGAGTATCTAAATGTTGTTGATGGAAAGAGTTCGATCAAGTTGTGTTGAATAAAGGCAAGGATCGGTAGTTCGCAATGGATACCATTGACGACTCCTGCGTTAACTACATCCCGTAGTATTTGCATAAGATTGTTCCGATCTGAGACCCCAATAATAGTCTTGTTTTATTCTGAAGAGTATGAATGTTCTAACAGAAGGTGAGTTAGTTTCCTCGATTATAATTTGATTCCTATAACAATTTACTGGTTTATCAGTGGTTTCAATTGTGTAAGGTCAGGATTCTTCGCTGTGAACTGTAGCAATGTCTGAACATTGTGAATCAGAGTCCAGGGCGTTCACGTTCTGACGTGATAATGCATCGGCTACAAAATTTTCCTTGCCAGGTTGTAGATAATATTGGCATTATGTTCGTCGATAAAAGCTTTCCAGCGTTTTATCTTTGCGTTAGGGTTTTTATCTGACACTGCATATGTCAGAGTTGATGATCTGTGAAAATATTGAGGTTTCGTACACCATACAAATAGTTTCGAAGATTTTTTAAGGCCCATACAATGGCCAGAAGTTCTCGCTCATTTGTCGCAAGATTCTGCTCGTTGTCACGAAGTGCTCGTGAAATGAGGGTTATGGGACGACCTTCTTGGGACAACACTGCCCCAATGCCATATCCCGAAGCATCTGTTGTCAAATCAAATGGTTTCTTAAAGTCCGGATATCTCAAAATGACATCTTCGGAGGCTAGTATATCCCTCAATTTACAGAACGCTTCAATTTGTTTCTGTGTTAGGTCTATAACTACTTTTCTCGACTGATTGGCACTTATTTTGCCATTGTCGCCTTTTAAGACGTCCGTTAGGGGTCTGGCGATATCGGCGAATCCCTTGATGAAACACCTATAATAGTTAGCTAATCCTAAGAATGATCTTAGGGCAAACAGTGTTTTTGGATTTTGAAAGTTTTTTATAGCCTGATCTTTTACTGGTGTAGTTTGAATTCCACCTCTGGACACGTTGAATCCCAGATATTTCACGCTCTTTTTGAAGAACTTGGATTTTCCTGAGACACTCTCATGTTAGCATCTTCGAGGCTTTTTTAAACCCAATTGATGTGTTTAACATGGTCCTCTTTATTTTTAGAAAAAATTATCACATCATCAACATAGACATGACAAGTTTTTCCTATTTCATCTCGAAGGACATCGTCAATAGCCCTCTGAAATATACTCGGTGCGTTTTTCAGACCGAATGGGAGCCTACAAAACTCGTATTTCCATTGTTTACAGAAAACGCGGTTTTTTCCCTGTCTCTTTCTGCCAGTTCTATCTGTCGAAAGCCTGATTTAAGGTCCAGTGTTGTAAAATACTGGGCCTCACCCATGTTTGCTAATATAACTGAAATGTTAGGAAGTGGTATTTGTCGTTCACCGTTTTTTCATTCAGTTTCCTGAAGTCGATGACCATTCTCTTTTTTTTGTATCCGATTCATCAACAACCTTTTTTATCAACAACCCAGATGGATTATTGTAAGGCGATCTTGACTGTCGAATAATGCCGTTTTCGAGAAGTTATTTAACTTCTGAATTGACAAATCAGCTACACCCATGGGGTACGGTATAACTTTGAGTACACTGGCACATCGTCTGTTCGGATGGTAGCCACAGTGTTGATATTGTAAGGTAGGGACTCATTGGGTCCGCAAACGCATATGATCTATTTTTAATCATTTTATCAAAAGATTCCTTATAGATAAAGGTACGTCTGAATCGTTGACCTGAGTGTAGTTTACGTGTGGGCACGTTTTAAAATTGAGCGACTTGGTGCCCGCCCTTAAACCTAATGATACCGTTATTTAAATCAAGCTGAGCATTAACTTGCATAAGAAAATCGAGTCCCACTATACCATCAAAGTCTTTTAAAGTTGGTAGTATGAAGAAAAAGGATGTTTCGTTGAACAATTTTATCGGACATTTTTTTAAAATTTGTGTACCCCCATGTATAGATTTAACCTGGAAAGGTTTCTCAACTGGTGTAATATTTCGTAACTCGGACAAGGGTCTGATATAGTTTTTCGATGCCCCGATATCAATTAGAAGTTTAAGAACTAATTTTCCTCCTACATTTTGTTTGATGAACGGGAGGAAGGACTTTTTCCTAAAAATTGCATGAATCGTTAGATACGTCATCCTCGAATGCTTGAGCATTTTCATCGGGCTGGGACTGATAATCAGTATCACCAGTGCCTTGCTCTTGAGCTGAAATATTTATATTCTGACTGCTTTGATTTGAATTAAATTTTTTGTTGAAGTTAGTTTGTTGCCGAAAACGTGATAAATACGGATCAACTTCCATTGGCTCAGGGCCTCGGATTGTTGGTCCTTACTTTGAAACCTTTGTTTCGAGGAATTCGGTGCGAATTTCCTTGAGCATTTGCCTGGCTCGTATACCTGGGCTTGTTATTACCCCCTTGAGGTTTATTTTGTGGATTCTTTCCTTGATTGTTATTGTTTTCATTGGTTTGATAACGTGGGTGCTGGCGTTGGCCTGTGGGCTTCTGATTTCTTTCCTCATTTGTCTTAGCAAAGCTTGCGGCAAATTGTGAATATTCATTGCAAACTTCAGCTTCTTGGGCTAAGGACAGGCAGATGGTAAATCTTCGGGCTGAGCGGAAAATACAACCGATTTAAGAGATTTCTTAAGACCGGCAACAAAGAATGTAGTGCGTCTTTTCTGAATTGCTCATTTAAGACAGCTGCCGCTGCAGAATCATGTGTCATTATTGTTTTATTAGTGAGAAGAGTAAGGGTTTTTCTCGACTTCGTCATAATATTCTAACAAGCTTAGTTCACCTTGTCTAAGGGTACTTAGTTTTGTAAAATAACGCGTTGTTGGAGTCTTATCTGCATATGTAAAATCAAGTCTGGCTATAATTGCTTTGAAATTTAAACCGTATTGAAAGATGATAAAGTTGCGCTGGCTGCGCCTTTGATTTTATTTCTTATTATGCCAAGTGCATGAAAATGCCTTGAACTGCCGTTATGAGGTTCACAAACCTCATAAGCACATATTGCTGCTTCTCTCCAAGCAACATATTCGTCCACTTTGCCAGAAAACTCTGGCAGGGATTTAACCAAATCAAGGGGCTCATCACATTCTACTCCTGGCACGATTTGTACTCTTTGGTATTCTATTATCTCTTTCTTTTTCAAGTCTGTTTTTAGAGAATTTACTTCACTGCGGAAAAGACCAATTACCTTATCTAATTTCTCATCAAATCCCTTCTGTAAGTCTGCAGCCTGTGCTAACAAGCCGCATTAATCTGTTCCTCCATGGCTTTGAGTACTTCCTGTGAAGTCATTTTGTTGAGAGATTGGTTTTCTTTAAAAGAACTTATAAGTTCGTCCTCACTTTCTGTCGTTTTTCCCCACACTACGTCTCTCCACATGAGTTAGTTATACCAATATGTTTATCTATTGGTTATTCAATTATCAAAACAGTGTTAAAAGTGCAAAATTGAAATAAATACAAAATTCTTTACTCTGATCATTCAGTAATAATATTCTTCTTATTTAATTTTTTTTTATTATTTTTTTTATGTGGAGTAATAGACACTTAACAATTCACTTACATGAATTTCATTTTTAATTAAATATTTAAAGTTGATGCAGACGATATGGTGGTGTTGTAGGACTGGAGCCGTTGTTGACTTCTGTGTATTTTCCCGCGAAGCTTTGTTGTGAGCAGCTATTATAGTAGCTTCTTATTGATTGTTTGTGTCTTTGCTTCAAGAATAGTATTTTTTTTTGTCTATTTATTGTAAAGCATACTTTGAAGCGGTTTTTTTTTTAAACTGTTGTCTTATTATTTTAAAGCACACTTTTAAGCAGTTTTTTATATTTGTTTTTCTTTAGCAAAGTTTTTTCTTCAATATTGTATTTTTCACAAATTTTTCAAAGTGTTTTGCAGAGTTTTTTATTTTTCACTGTTGTCTATTTGATTATTATACGCGTGGCAATTATTTGCAGTGTTTTATTGCTTTGTTGAGAAAAAAATTTTTTGTATTAAAAATAATTATATTTCTCTTGAGTTTCAATGAAACGTTTACATTACTCGCGGCGTCGGCTGGAGTGTAATTTAGTTTGATTTATTGTTGTTATTTTCACAATATCTGTTGGATATTATTGTATTTTTATTAGTTTTAGCGAAACTTTACCATCACTCGCGTTGGCTGAGCGGACTTAGTTACGGAGTTTTTAGAGAGCTTTGTTGAGCGCCAATTATAACAACATAAAGATTATTTATTTATTCTTTATTTATGAACGGATCAGTTGTGATCGTTTGAGGGTTCTTCTAAAAACTGACTTATGAATACCATCCTATGCATAACGTAAGCTACGGACTGCCGGCAGCGATGCGAGCAGCGATACGGGCAGCGATACGGACAGCGATGCGGCAGAATGCTGACCATGCGCCTCGTGACACATTCCAGTGGCCACTTGGCGTACGGATCATATTGCATTTGTTGACGCACTCAACTTTGTCGCGTATGTTGAACTTATGGATAGCCTCCAAATCGCTGAGTGGCGCAATTCTGTTGCACGCGTATCCGGTTAGCCTATGTCAGCCTAAGTGGTGTTAACTTACAGCTTGTTCGGGTGTTAGGTAATCCACAGAGTTCCTCGGATTAGGTTACTAAAGAATCTTAGTACTAGTGTGTGATGAGGCGATACCAAAGTTGACGCCCAACTCATTTGATCCGCTCGAGGAATAGCACAATGTTCGGCGCTAGATGACAAACTATTTTTAATTCGCGTCTTCGTTGTTGGCTATTTCGGCTAACTCTCTTATCTATGCACCTTTTCTTATGATTTTGCTTGTGCGACGCGAAGGCGTCACTGCGCATTTGTTTTGTTTTTGTATTCTCGCTCGCGATCAAACACTCAGCTTGTGCGACAATACGGCGACAGTAGTGGAATGGGTACTTGTTGTAATTGTAATTTGTTTTTTTAAAATGGGTAAAAAGTGCTCCAAGTCGTATGGAGGTAATTGAAGGAGTTGTCCAAATTAAAATTCCCTTCTTAGTGCTCACTAACTACCTGCATGGAAAATTGTGTAAAAATTTCAGCCTTCTAGCTCTTTTCGTTTTGGCTGTGGCTCTTCCATTCTAGTCAGGACAAACTCTTTTATATATATAGAGATGAATTCAAGAAAAAATCAATTCTGCAAGTCATTTTAATACACGGGTTCAGGGTATCTTTTAGTCGGGATTTCTCAACTAAAGCCTTCTTACTTGTTTTCAGATTCGCTCATTCTCGTGTTGTGTTGACAGTCGGCAATTCAACTCCTGCATCATGAATAGAGCGCTGTTGGTCCCAAACGCAAAGAGGCAGCTTAAAACTTGAACACGCTAGCGCATCGCACTTCAAGTTCGGCGCTAGATGATAAATTATTTTTAAATCTCGCTCCGATAATGCGCCTTCGTTGTTGGCTATTTCGGCTAACTCTCTTATGTATGCGCGCGCTCTGCAACTCAAACGAAGAGCGTAGTATCGCTACCTTCTTCGCACGCACTGAACATATCTAAGAGGCTGCAGTTAATTGAACTGCAAATTTCACATGCAGAGCGCGCACATAAAATAGAGATTCAACGTAAATGAGCAACAGCAAAAGAGCATGATCGGAGCGAGATTTCAAATTATCTGATTATCATAAGAGCAACACGCGCGCTTATGTGAACGCCCTTTGCTTGTTCGAAATTATATATCAATAATATATCAATAATGTTAGTGTGTTACGTTTTGACTAAGTTATATAATCAGTTGAAAGCAGTTATTTTGCCGAGGTACAGATCCCAGTCTGTCCAAGGCCCGCGTCACAAGAAATATTTATATTTAACCAGCGACGCTTCATGAAATGGATTTGAACTTCGCTGCCCTTATTCTGTCGACTATAATTACTCCTGTTCTTGTCTGTCTCTTTAACTTAAACTTAACCTCTTGCGTCGACTGTCGCTTTTATATCCATCAGAATTCCCGAATTCTCCGTCGTCACGTCTTTACTTATTTAATTCCCGATCGCTACTGCCTTGGTCGCTTCATTGCGCCTTTTCTCTTGTTCTCCTATGTTAATCTAAAGCCTTAGTGTTATAATATGTTATGTAGTGGTGTAATGTAAATTAACAAATGTAAACTCCGACAAATACTAACTTTGGATATGAATATCGATATAAAGTAAATCAAATGTAATTTCAACGTCTTAATATCTAATAACGTAGTAACTTTATAATAATTCGCGATGTTATCTTATATATATAAACTCCAAAATTATCTTATTCTAAATGTGATGGTGGCCTGTGGTTTTCCTACTTCACCCCCCCCCCCCCCCCCCCCCCCCCACCCACCAACAAGCCAACCTACCTTTCTCTGTGACTGTGACCCTGGCATAGCGGTGTTGGGTCACGGCATACTGCGTATCCCCCGCTGATACCGTTAAGCGGTCCCGACGTCCGCGTCTCCCTCTCTGACGCAGTACCTTTTTGTCACCGCTTCTTGTGTCAGGATGGTGCTATCTGGGAGGCACGTCCAAGAATCTGGGAATTTCGCGCCCACCCAAAAATAACGAGCCTGCTTAAGCCGGGGGATGGCTGGTGGGTCGTATAACCCACCGAGGACCTCGTCGACGGGCTTATCCTGGACTAACCCCCAGCCGCTCACTTCCAACGTTTCCGATTCTGTCGGTTTTCCCTCCTTCTTTGTTTCTGTTCCATCCGTTGTTACGGGCGGGGTGGTCTCGTCCGCCTTCGGTAGTGATGCCCTGTTCCGCGGCGCTCCAACTTGTATCGTGGTTTTTTCCAGAATCCTAATTGGCTCTGCTCGCTCTCCTGTACTTCCACATGGCTTCCTTCGGCGTACCCATGGGTATACTCCTCGTCGTCACTGAACCTCACCTCTATGCTCATCTGCCGATAAAAATTTGATATGGATTATTATGAAAGTTTTGTGGGGTATGAGATAAGAGAAAAAAAAACCCGAAGAGAACTCGTTTGCTGGTTCTATCTGACCTATTTATGCCAGACGACGGCTTCCGTTTAGCTCTGTTTCTTGCTGTTGGTTTGCTTCTGGATTCTCCTCTCCTCGTCGGAAGGGCTTTAACTATGCTATGCTAGCCGTTCGAGTTTTACGCTCCCCTCCCTTTGACAGACGCACAACATTTGGAGAAACGAACTTTTTAACGGTGTATGGCCCCTTGTATTTCGGGGCTAGCTTTGCTGCAAATCCGTCGCTAGCTTTGGATAGCAGGTGTGTTTTTAGCAAAACTAGCTCGTTGATCGTAGGACGCCAATCCCTATGTCTCAGGTTGTAATTTCTCCCTTGATCACTTGAGCCTCGTTGCTGGTTGCTCTGCGCTATCCTGAAAATTTCTTTCAAGCGATTTGCCTTCTCCTCCGGCCTCTTCAATGTGCTTCCCGTACCCAGCGTCTTCTCGTCGTATAACGTTGCTGGCAGACGCGGTTCTCTCCCCTGCATCAGGAATGCTGGGGAGAATCCTGTTGAGTCTGCGATGCTCGAGTTAATGGCCAACGAGATCTCGGGTATTAGTTCGTCCCACGAACTTTGATTACCAGAGATAAACTGCGCTATCATAGTCTTCACCATTCGGTTTGTTCTCTCGGTTGGGTTTTCCTGGGGGCAATATGGAGCTGTGTGCTCCATTTCCACACCTAGAGAATTCAAAAATGTTTTAAAAATCCGGCTTGTGAATTGCACCCCATTGTCGCATACGAATTTCTTTGGTACCCCGAAGCGGCACAAAACTCGTTCGCGAAAAGCCTTTTGGAGCGTGGTAGCCGTCGCTTGTTTCAAGAGAACCAGTTCCACCCATTTCGTGAACGCGTCATGGAACACTAACAACATTGTGTTACCCTGCTTTGAGCGTGGCAGGGGGCCTAAAAAGTCCGCGCACAGGATCGCCATCGGCTCCGCCACCTGGCGGGTAAGCATGTGTCCGGCTGGCTTCCTCTGTTCTGTTTTGAAAAATTGGCATTTTTCGCAACATTTAACATACCTGGCTGCATCCCGAAACATCCCCGGCCAGAAATAGTTTTGTGACCTGCCGTTGGAGCATCGTGGCATTCCTGTAAGACGCGCTTTCTTTGCTCTGCATCGACACAGAGCTTCCACGGGATATAGTCCTCGTCATCCGCGCGGTGTCCTAGGTTCCTGTATAACTGGCCATTTTCTTCCACGTAGTCAGCATACTTTGTCGGATCTGTAGCTATCTTACCCTTCATCGCTTGAACCTACTTTCCCGGGAATTGCTGAACCACGGCATGCTGGAGCCGCTCTAACGGGTCGCGCGACAGAGCATCGGCCACCACGTTAAGTTTGCCTTTTCTGTACTTGACGTCGAATTGATACTGTTGGAGTTCCAACGCCCAACGTGCAACTCTTGCTGTAGGGCTCTCTATGGAGTCCAGCCACTGTAACGCCATATGATCCGTGATCACCTGGAATCGGTAGCCCTCAAAGTAACATTTCAATTTCCGGATTGACCACACTATCGATAGGCATTCCTTTTCTGTGGCCGAGTAATTCTCCTCTGCATTCGATAGTTTCCGACTCGCGTACGCAACGACTCTCACTTGCTGGTCGATGTTCTGAATCAGCACTGCTCCGAGGCTATAGTCACTCGCATCTGTCTGCAGTGTGAGCTTTTCCCCGAAATCGGGACATGCAAAGACAGGGGCGGTTGTCAAACAGAGTTCGAGTTTTTCTAGCGCCGCTTGCTGTTTCTCGTTCCACGACCACTTTCGGGCTTTCTTCAACAGGACCGTCATAGGCTGTACCACTGTCGTAAAATTTGGCACAAATCGCCGGTACCATGATGCCATCCCTAGACATCGTCTGAGTTCCTTTAAATTCATCGGTGTTTTTAAGTTTCGGATGGCTTCTATTTTTGACGGGTCTGTTTGAATACCCTCGTCGCTCACCAGATGTCCTCGGTATACTAGTTTCCTTTGAAAGATCGAGCATTTTCTCCGGTTCAGCTTCAGATTAGCTGTCCTCAGTCGCCAGAAGACTTCTTTCAGGTTTTCCAGGTGCTGTTCTTCCATCTTGCTGATTACGATGATATCAGCTAAATAAGCGAATGCGTGGGGTTCCATCTCCGGACCGATTACCATGTCCAACGCCATCTGGAAGGTTGCACCCGCGGAATATAGCCGAAATGGCATGGCTTTCCACTGGAACAATCCGCGCCCGGGTACTGTGAACGCGGTGTGTTCTCGACAGTCCATCGCCATGGGGATTTGCCAATACCCATGCTTCAAGTCCAGCGTCGAGATATAACGAGCAACTCTTAGTCTCTCTAGGATATGATTGATCCGCGGCACCGGATATGCGTCAGGTATGGAATGCGCATTGAGCTGTCTGTAGTCCACACACATCCTCCATTCGTTCGTCTTTATTCGGACTAGCACGATAGGCGCGCTATGTGGGCTCCGTGACGTCTCTATGGCTCCTGCCTCTAACAACTCGTTTACCTGCTGGTCGATCACGTGCTGCATTGCTGGGTTTTCAAGATAATACCTCTGTTTAATTGGTTTGTCATCCTTCATAACTATTCGATGATTGGTTACGTTAGAAACGCCCGTGTCGCCTTCCGACCCTGGGTGTGATGCGCCGTCCTTTTGCTGGGGTGCCTTAACTCCGGTACTTCCCAACTCAACAACCGATTTCTCCTCGACGACTGGTACTGCCCTTCGCCTGGTTACCGTGGCGTCTACTTTTCGGGGTGCCCTCAGGACATTCCTCCGCTCTGCGCCTCTTGTGCTGCGTGTCTCGCTGTCCCCTTCCTTCGTAGGCTCTGCATCGGTTCCGTGATCACCCTCGATCGGTGACTTGGCACTCTGTAAAATTAATGTCGCCTCCCCACACTGCCAAGTTGTCCCCATCCTACATAGAAAATCCATCCCCAGGATTAGACTGCAACGATGTGTCTATGGTTAACATCGAACCGTCTGCTAATCGTGTATTCGCGGTCGCATTGTGTACGACCCCTTTCATCTCAATCTCCCTGAAAAATCTCTCACTCACGAAGCTCCTAGTAGCCCAGGTGTCGACCGTCGCCTTCGCCAGTCAGTCAACGACCTTCACAGTGGCGACTATGCGACTCTTTGACTCCTTGAGAGGGTAATCTAACTCCGGGACTGACTCGTGCTGGCGTCCGTCCGATCCCGCTCCAGATGATGCAGCTGCCCGTTTCCCGATCTCTTTCTACAACATTCCCCGCTACTCACACCTAAGCACTTTGGGGTTTGGACATTCTCTGGTGAAGTGTCCCTCCTGCGAACAATTGTAACATACGCGTGCTCTTCTTTGCTCTTGCCCCATCATGTTTTTAGAAATCACATCACGCCCGCCAATTGGGGAACTGTTTGGTTCGTTTCATGCCATGGGGATTTGAGCCAGCGGTCTCTGAAAAGGATTAACCTGCCTCGCGTGCGTGTCTACGCTTCCGAACCTATTTGTACACTCGACCCCCGTACCCGGACTGTACTTCGAACATTCTCAAATTCCACGGCCATGTGAGTCAGTTGAGCTAGCGTCAGAAAGTCTTTCTACGAATGTACAACCTGTGGTCTGGCGCTAGATTTTCATAAATACTACTCAATTCCTGATCGGTGCTTTATCCAGCATGATGCATCAGTTTCTTTAAATATAACAAATAATCCTTATAACCCTCGCCGGCTCTTAGCCGTCGGGCCCTGATGCTATCCTCTAACCTGTCAAAATAGTGGGGTGGTTAAAAAAAATATAGAAATTCTTTCTTGAAGACGCCCCGTGTCACGTCTCTTGGCCTCCTCGTTGAGAACCAGCTCGCCACCGAGTCTGTGAAGGCCTCGCCCATTGCCCTGGGAATACGGTCTAGCTCTACTTCGTATGTCATCGCGCGTTTCTCAAGTGCATCTATGAACTCAAGCGGGTCAGAGTGACCATCAAAATGGATTCCCCATTTCCTTACTTGCTCGGGGACGACCACGACATGTTTGTTTTTTTCAGCTCCCCAGTAGCCCGTGGGCATATCAGGTTTGTAGTCCCTCTGTCCCACCAGGGTACTAGTCACAGGGGGAATAACAGACGGCCCTACATAAATCCCGGATGGCGTCCCAATCTGCCACCTTACCGGCGAATGCTGCGCTTGCCCGAGTGGTGGAAACTCCCCTTTCGATGACCCAGGCAAAGTTTGTAAGTCTGACTCGGACTTTTGCCGTTGTCGCATACCTATATTGAGAGTGTTATACGAGGCGGGCGGTTCCGGAACTTTCAAATATTGCAATTCCCACTCTGCCAATCGCTTCCAAGTTTCCGTGTGATGACCCCCTTCCCTTATAAACGTACATACCCGTTTCCTTAGATCGTCTACCTTTCCCGTTCGGTCCAGGCCTAGTTCGTGGGCGATGCAATCCAGTTCTTCTTTCCGGCAATTGTAGACCCATCGTGCACCTACGCCTGGGTCCGCAGTCCTCCGGTGATGGAATTTGTGGCTCACTGATCATTTGATAATGCCGCCAATACCCCCCTTTTTTAGTTTAACCTTTTCTTTATTTTCCTTTGTCGAAACGTTTATTTAATAAATTTTTGTTTTTATACCTTTCACAGGGTATATTGACTTTATCATGAATCTGTAATGCCTCAAAGGAATGATGGGAGACCCCATAAACTATATATCAAAATGATCAGGACGAGCTCAGGAATTGATTTCCGTCTGTACGTCCGTCCGTCCGTCTGTCCGTCTGTCTGTTTCAACACGATTCCCGGCCAAACTGCTGAACCGATCTTGATGAAACTTTCACAGATTGCTTAGATCATGTCGGGTTTGTTCAGTATGAATATTCATCCCGATCGGAGCATTCTACTATATAGCCACACTATAAATTTACCATATCAATACGATTTCCGGCCAAACTGCTGAACCGATCTTGATGAAACTTTCACAGATTGCTTAGATCATGTTGGGTTTGTTCATTATGAAATTTCATCCCGATCGGAGCATTCTACGATAAAGCCACCATATAAATTTACCATATCAACACGATTTCCGGCCAAACTGCTGAACCGATCTTGATGAAACTTTCACAGATTGCTTTGATCATGTCGGGTTTGTTCACTATGAAATTTCATCCCGATCGGAGCATTCTACGATATAGCCACCATATAAACTTACAATATCATTACGATTTCCAGCCAAACTGCTGAACCGATCTTGATGAAACTGTCACAGATTGCTTAGATCATGTCGCGTTTTTTCACTAAGAAATTTCATTTCGATCGGAGCATTCTACGACATAGCCACCACACAAATTTACCATATCGTACTATCAATTGTTGTCTCTGTCGTGCACTTTCAAGTACCTGCATGTCAAATTGTTCCAAATTGTTGTTGTCGCACACGAACAAATAAATGACGCTCAAGAGTAAAAATATTAGCGAAAAATTACCAACAACTGCACAGAAACATAAGAGGGGGGGAGTATTGATTTGGCTGTGTGAAGGGCATATTAGTCTTAGCATAGCCAAAATTAACCATGCGCCACTATGTTTTCAATTAAATTTTTATATAATTTAAAAAACCTTTTGATTCAATTTTATTTTTATTCAACAAAACCCCTTTTAATAAAATTTTACATTATTTAAAAAATAAACCCATTAATTCGATTTTACATTATATTAATATTTCATTAATTTTTTTGTTTAATTTTTTTTTATTAAAAATTTTATTTAATTGAATTCCTCCCGCTCAGTTAAATTTGTTGTTTTTTCCCAACACTTATTTAATTTTGCTGCTGTTGCTTTTTCTTTAAATTTTATTTATTATTTTATTATTATTTATTCATTTTTTTTTTTTCATTTATTTCGACCGAATTTCGATTGTATTTGTTCCACTACCCTACGGTTTTTGTATGGGCTAGTTGCATGTATAAAATAGTCCATTGACTAGCTATAATGGACAAGTCAAGGACTAGTCCAAGCGGGTGCAGAAAATTACATTGGTTGGGCCAGTGTTTGTTGTTGTTGTTGTTCAAGCCTAGCCCACGACTTTCCCACGTAGGCTAACACTGAACCAGTCTGTGTAGATGCAGCGGGGGAAAACACTTTTTAAAATTATAATTGAGCACTTGTATGTAAACTGCCTATTCCACGTGGCCCAGTTCATGGATGCGTCAAAGTGGATGCAGACGTGGATGCGGAACAAAAACGTAAATTTACGAATCATGAAAAACGAACACAATTTTGCGCCTCGTTGATGTTCGTTGCAGCGGCAAAAAAACAAACGAGTGAAAACGAATTTATACATATTTCAATTTACAATATAGCTTACTGCTTATGAAATATGTTTGGCAACAGCGCAATGGCTAAGACATCTGCATAGTGAACGAGAGTTCCAGGTTCGAATCCCGTCGTAGACCATCATATTTCATAATCGGTAAGTTTATTTGTATTCTATTT
This sequence comes from Scaptomyza flava, assembly GCA_030179655.1. Lineage (NCBI taxonomy): Eukaryota > Metazoa > Arthropoda > Insecta > Diptera > Drosophilidae > Scaptomyza > Scaptomyza flava. Next base: position 62,117,581 of record JARNME010000404.1, read on the forward strand.
CTTCTAACACTTGCATAATTTAAATTTAAATTACATTTAAGTAATATTTATAACAAAAGCTAATTTAACGTTTATATGATGGGCTTCGTGGGCATCTTTTTACCCCAGATTAGTCCATTTGGTCTGTTTTTTGACTAGTCCTGATGGCCTGTTTTATGGACTAGTCTAAGTGGCCTGTTTTATAGACTAGTCCACGTGGCTGCAGAGGCGGCCGATACGTCCACTCCAATGACATCCCCGTGTTAAATGGAATAGGAGAAATACATTGAAATGGCATAGGCTTAGGCTAGTAATAGCCCATGTGGGCTAGTCTAATCACTATGTTTGGCATAGTCAACGTGACTGCAGGGTATTTTCACTTTTCAACTGTCCTCGTCTCAACGTTTGATTGTTCGCCACGCCTAAAACTAGTCACACTTTGTTAATTTGGCACGTGCTGTACTTCGAGCGTTGACCCGCACTCTTCTCCGTTAAGCAATCGGCGTCCACGCCTTCGCCGTCACTTTCGTTCACTAGCGTGTCGTTTCAACCGCCAAAATCTTTGTGTCGCGACAATTGTACAAAGTTTTTTTTTTTTTTTACCTCTGTTTCACCCACGCGCGATCGAACAGAGTATTGTAGGGCATATATGGTTTCACAAACTTCTAGCTCGTTAAGCGATGCTTTTGGTCCTTTTAACTCCCAAATCACAGCGCCACTTGTAAAGAAGTTACAGTAGGTACAGATCCCAGTCCGTCCAATGCCCACGTCACAAGAAATATTTATATTTTACCAGCGACGCTTCATGAATTGGAGGTAAGAGGTGTGGAGTTTTCAAAGACAACGAATCACGTAATTAGGGTGCCTGGGTGATCGGGGTGTAGCAAGGTAACCCGCTGCTCAAAACTGCCACTGATTACCCGGGGTATATTTTCGGCGAATACATGCAAGTCGCAAACCGGCGCGAGAAATAGACAAACTCCGTTTCGTTTTGTTTCTATATACTGCCAAGGCAAAGAAACTCGAGGGAGAGATGGGAATTTCAACTTAAGCCTTTTCTTTTATTCTTTCACTTCTTCAATGTTCTTAGAGATATACTTACAATTATAATTCGAAACAAATCGCGGATTTGAACTTCACTGCCCTTATTCTGTCGACTATAATTACTCCTGTTCTTGTCTGTCTCTTTAACTTAAACTTAACCTCTTGCGTCGACTGTCGCACTTATATCCCTCAGAATTCCCGAATTCTCCGTCGTCACGTCTTTACTTATTTAATTCCCGATCGCTACTGCCTTGGTCGCTTCATTGCGCCTTTTCTCTTGTTCTCCTATGTTAATCTAAAGCCTTAGTGTTATAATATGTTATGTAGTGGTGTAATGTAAATTAACAAATGTAAACTCCGATAAATACTAACTTTGGATATGAATATCGATATAAACTAAATCAAATGTAATTTCAACGTCTTAATATCTAAAAATGTAGTAACTATATAATAATTCGCGATGTTAACTTGTATATATAAATTCCAAAACTATCTTATTCTAAATGTGGTGAAGGCCTGTGGTTGGCCTACTTCACCCCCCCCCCACCCCCCACCCCCACAAGCCAACCTACCTTTCTCTGTGACTGTGACTGTGACCCTGGCATAGCTGTGTTGGGTCACGGCATACTGCGTATCCCCCGCTGATACCGTTAAGCGGTCCCGACGTCCGCGTCTCCCTCTCTGACGCAGTACCTTTTTGTCACCGCTTCTTGTGTCAGGATGGTGCTATCTGGGAGGCACGTCCAAGAATCTGGGAATTTCGCGCCCACCCAAAAATAACGAGCCTGCTTAAGCCGGGGGATGGCTGGTGGGTCGTATAACCCACCGAGGACCTCGTCGACGGGCTTATCCTGGACTAACCCCCAGCCGCTCACTTCCAACGTTTCCGATTCTGTCGGTTTTCCCTCCTTCTTTGTTTCTGTTCCATCCGTTGTTACGGGCGGGGTGGTCTCGTCCGCCTTCGGTACTGATGCCCTGTTCCGCGGCGCTCCAACTTTTATCGTGGTTTTTTCCAGAATCCTAATTGGCTCTGCTCGCTCTCCTGTACTTCAACATGGCTTCCTTCGGCGTACCCATGGGTATACTCCTCGTCGTCGCTGAACCTCACCTCTATGCTCATCTGCCGATAATAATTTGATATGGATTATTATGAAAGTTTTGTGGGGTATGAGATAAGAGAAAAAAAACCCGAAGAGAACTCGTTTGCTGGTTCTATCTGAGCTATTTATGCCAGACGACGGCTTCCGTTTAGCTCTGTTTCTTGCTGTTGGTTTGCTTCTGGATTCTCCTCTCCTCGTCGGAAGGGCTTTAACTATGCTATGCTAGCCGTTCGAGTTTTACGCTCCCCTCCCTTTGACAGACGCACAACATTCGGAGAAACGAACTTTTTAACGGTGTATGGCCCCTTGTATTTCGGGGCTAGCTTTGCTGCGAATCCGTCGCTAGCTTTGGATAGCAGGTGTGTTTTTAGCAAAACTAGCTCGTTGATCGTAGGACGCCAATCCCTATGTCTCAGGTTGTAATTTCTCCCTTGATCACTTGAGCCTCGTTGCTGGTTGCTCTGCGCTATCCTGAAAATTTCTTTCAAGCGATTTGCCTTCTCCTCCGGCGTCTTCAATGTGCTTCCCGTACCCGGCGTCTTCTCGTCGTATAACGTTGCTGGCAGACGCGGTTCTCTCCCCTGCATCAGGAATGCTGGGGAGAATCCTGTTGAGTCTGCGATGCTCGAGTTGATGGCCAACGAGATCTCGGGTATTAGTTCGTCTAACGAACTTTGATTACCAGAGATAAACTGCGCTATCATAGTCTTCACCATTCGGTTTGTTCTCTCGGTTGGGTTTTCCTGGGGGCAATATGGAGCTGTGTGCTCCATTTCCACACCTAGAGAATTCAAAAATGTTTTAAAAATCCGGCTTGTGAATTGCACCCCATTGTCGCATACGAATTTCTTTGGTACCCCGAAGCGGCACAAAACTCGTTCGCGAAAAGCCTTTTGGAGCGTGGTAGCCGTCGCTTGTTTCAAGGGAACCAGTTCCACCCATTTCGTGAACGCGTCATGGCAGGGGGCCTAAAAAGTCCACGCACAGGATCGCCATCGGCTCCGCCACCTGGCGGGTAAGCATGTGTCCGGCTGGCTTCCTCTGTTCTGTTTTGAAAAATTGGCATTTTTCGCAACATTTAACATACCTGACTGCATCCCGAAACATACCCGGCCAGAAATAGCTTTGTGATAGCCTCACGATCGTCTTGCGGATCCCTTGGTGACCTGCCGTCGGAGCATCGTGGCATTCCTGTAAGACGCGCTTTCTTTGCCCTGCATCGACACAGAGCTTCCACGGGATATAGTCCTCGTCATCCGCGTGGTGTCCTAGGTTCCTGTATAACTGGCCATTTTCTTCCACGTAGTCAGCATAGTTTGTCGGATCTGTAGCTAACTTACCCTTCATCGCTTGAACACACTTTCCCGGGACTTGCTGAACCACGGCATGCTGGAGCCGCTCTAACTCGTCGCGCGACAGAGCATCGGCCACCACGTTAAGTTTGCCTTTTCTGTACTTGACGTCGAATTGATACTGTTGGAGTTCCAACGCCCAACGTGCAACTCTTGCTGTCGGGCTCTCTATGGAGTCCAGCCACTGTAACGCCATATGATCCGTGATCACCTGGAATCGGTAGCCCTCAAAGTAACATTTCAATTTCCGGATTGACCACACTATCGATACGCAACGACTCTCACTTGCTGGTCGATGTTCTGAGTCAGCACTGCTCCGAGGCCATAGTCACTCGCATCTGTCTGCAGTGTGAACTTTTCCCCGAAATCGGGACATGCCAAGACAGGGGCGGTTGTCAGACAGAGTTTGAGTTTTTCTAGCGCCGCTTGCTGTTCCTCGTTCCACGACCACTTTCGGGCTTTCTTCAACAGGACCGTCATAGGCTGTACCACTGTCGTAAAATTTGGCACAAATCGCCGGTACCATGATGCCGTCCCTAGACATCGTCTGAGTTCCTTTAAATTCGTCGGTGTTTTTATGTTTCGGATGGCTTCTACTTTTGACGGGTCTGTTTGAATACCCTCGTCGCTCACCAGATGTCCTTCCTTTGAAAGAACGAGCATTTTCTCCGGTTCAGATTCAGATTAGCTGCCCTCAGCCGCCAGAAGACTTCTTTCAGGTTTTCCAGGTGCTGTTCTTTCATCTTGCTGATTACGATTATATCATCCAAATAAGCGAATGCGTGGGGTTCCATCTCCGGACCGATTACCATGTCCAACGCCCTCTGAAAAGTTGCTCCCGCGGAATGTAAACCAAATGGCATGACCTTCCACCGGAACAATCCGCGCCCGGGTACTGTGAACGCGGTGTATTCCCGACTGTCCACCGCCATGGGGATTTGCCAATACCCATGCTTCAAGTCCAGCGTCGAGATGTAACAAGCATTCCTTAGTCTCTCCAGGATATGATTAATCCGCGGCACCGGATATGCGTCAGGTATGGAATGCGCATTGAGCTGCCGGTAGTCTTCGCACATCCTCCATTCGATCGTTTTTTTGCGAACTAGTACGATAGGCGCGCTATGTGGGCTCCGTGACGGCTCTATGGCTCCCGCCTCTAACAACTCGTTTACCTGCTGGTCGATCACGCGCTGCATCGCTGGGTTTTCAGGATAATACCTCTGTTTAATTGGTTTGTCATCCTTCATAACTTTCAGATGCTCGGTTACGTTAGAAACGCCCTGGAGTCTCTCGAAAAGTGTCAATTCTGCCTTAAGAAATTACTGTGACCCCGGATCCAAGTCCGCGGGCCACTCCAGTTTCTCCTCCGTGTCGCCTTCCGACCCTGGGTGTGATGCGCCGTCCTTTTGCTGGAGTGCCTCATCTCCGGTACTTCCCAACTCAACCACCGATTTCTCCTCGGCAACTGGTACTGCATCTCGGCCTGCCTGTCTTTTTGCTGGGGTGCCTCAACTCCGGTACTTCCCAACTCAACCACCGATGGCTCCTTGACGACTGGAACTGCGTCTTGGCCTGCCCTTCGCCTGGTTAGCGTGGCGTCTACCTTGCGGGGTACCCTCAGGACATTCCTCCACTCTGCGCCTCCTGTCCTGCGTGTCTCGTTGTCCCCTTCCTTTGTAGGCTCTGCATCGGTTCCGCAATCACCCTCGATCGGCGACTTCGCACTCTGTAAAGTTAATGTCGCCTCCCCACACTGCAAAGTTGTCCCCATCCCTACTGTCCCTCCTGCGAACAATTGTAACATACTCGTGCTCTGCTTTGCTCGTGCCCCATCATGTTGTTCGAAATCACATCACGCCCGCCAACTTGGGAACTATTTGGTTCGTTTCGCACCATGGGGGTTTGCGCCAGCGGTCTCTGAAAAGGATTAACCTGCCTCGCGTGCGTGTCTACGCTTCCGAACCTATTTGGACACTCGACCCCCGTACCGTACCCTGCTTCCCCGCGGTTCTGGCTTTGAACATTCTCAAATTCGGCGGCCATGTGAGTCAGTTGAGCTAGCGTCAGAAAATCTTTCCTACGAATGTACAACCTGTAGTCTGGCGCTAGATTTTCATAAATCCTATTCAATTCCTGATCGGTACTTTATCCAGCATGATGCATCAGTTTCTTTAAATATAACAAATAATCCTTATAACCCTCGCCGGCTCTTTGCCGTCGGGCCCTGATGCTATCCTCCAACCTGTCAAAATAGTGGGGTGGCAAAAAAAAATATAGAAACTTTCTTGAAGACGCCCCATGTCACGTCTCTTGGCCTACTCGTTGTGAAGGCCTCGCCCATTGCCCTGGGAATATGGTCTAGCTCTACCTCGTATGTCATCGCGCGTTTCTTAAGTGCCTCTATGAACTCAAGCGGGTCAGAGTGACCATCAAAACGGATTCCCCATTTCCTAACTTGCTCGGGGACGACCACGACATGTTTGTTCTTTTCAGCTCCCCAGTAGCCCGTGGGCATATCAGATTTGTAGTCCCTCTGTCTCACCAGGGTACTAGTCACAGGGGGAATAACAGGCGGCCCTACATAAATCCCGGATGGCGTCCCAATCTGCCGCCTTACCGGCGAATGCTGCGCTTGCTAGAGTGGTGGAAACTCACCTTTCGATGACCCAGGCAAAGTTTGTAAGTCTGACTCGGACTTTTGCCGCTGTCGCATACCTATATTGAGAGTGTTATACGAGGCGGGCGGTTCCGGAACTTTCAAATATTGCAATTCCCACTCTGCCAATCGCTTCCAAGTTTCCGTGTGATGACCCCCTTCCCTTATAAACGTACATACCCGTTTCCTTAGATCGTCTACCTTTCCCGTTCGGTCCAGGCCTAGTTCGTGGGCGATGCAATCCAGTTCTTCTTTCCGGCAATTGTAGACCCATCGTGCACCTACGCCTGGGTCCGCAGTCCTCCGGTGATGGAATTTGTGGCTCACTCATCGTTGGTTTAAGCCCGGTTGTGTTCTGATCATTTGATAAAGCCGCCAATACCCCCCTTTTTTTAGTTTAACCTTTTCTTTATTTTCCTTTGTCGAAACGTTTATTTAATAAATTTTTGTTTTTATACCTTTCACAGGGTATATTGACTTTATCATGAATCTGTAATGCCTCAAAGGAATGATGGGAGACCCCATAAACTATATATCAAAATGATCAGGACGAGCTCAGGAATTGATTTCCGTCTGTACGTCCGTCCGTCCGTCTGTCCGTCTGTCTGTTTCAACACGATTCCCGGCCAAACTGCTGAACCGATCTTGATGAAACTTTCACAGATTGCTTAGATCATGTCGGGTTTGTTCAGTATGAATATTCATCCCGATCGGAGCATTCTACTATATAGCCACACTATAAATTTACCATATCAATACGATTTCCGGCCAAACTGCTGAACCGATCTTGATGAAACTTTCACAGATTGCTTAGATCATGTTGGGTTTGTTCATTATGAAATTTCATCCCGATCGGAGCATTCTACGATAAAGCCACCATATAAATTTACCATATCAACACGATTTCCGGCCAAACTGCTGAACCGATCTTGATGAAACTTTCACAGATTGCTTTGATCATGTCGGGTTTGTTCACTATGAAATTTCATCCCGATCGGAGCATTCTACGATATAGCCACCATATAAACTTACAATATCATTACGATTTCCGGCCAAACTGCTGAACCGATCTTGATGAAACTGTCACAGATTGCTTAGATCATGTCGCGTTTTTTCACTAAGAAATTTCATTTCGATCGGAGCATTCTACGACATAGCCACCACACAAATTTACCATATCGTACTATCAATTGTTGTCTCTGTCGTGCACTTTCAAGTACCTGCATGTCAAATTGTTCCAAATTGTTGTTGTCGCACACGAACAAATAAATGACGCTCAAGAGTAAAAATATTAGCGAAAAATTACCAACAACTGCACAGAAACATAAGAGGGGGGGAGTATTGATTTGGCTGTGTGAAGGGCATATTAGTCTTAGCATAGCCAAAATTAACCATGCGCCACTATGTTTTCAATTAAATTTTTATATAATTTAAAAAACCTTTTGATTCAATTTTATTTTTATTCAACAAAACCCCTTTTAATAAAATTTTACATTATTTAAAAAATAAACCCATTAATTCGATTTTACATTATATTAATATTTCATTAATTTTTTTGTTTAATTTTTTTTTATTAAAAATTTTATTTAATTGAATTCCTCCCGCTCAGTTAAATTTGTTGTTTTTTTCCCAACACTTATTAATTTTGCTGCTGTTGCTTTTTCTTTAAATTTTATTTATTATTTTATTATTATTTATTCATTTTTTTTTTTTCATTTATTTCGACCGAATTTCGATTGTATTTGTTCCACTACCCTACGGTTTTTGTATGGGCTAGTTGCATGTATAAATAGTCCATTGACTAGCTATAATGGACAAGTCAAGGACTAGTCCAAGCGGGTGCAGAAAATTACATTGGTTGGGCCAGTGTTTGTTGTTGTTGTTGTTCAAGCCTAGCCCACGACTTTCCCACGTAGGCTAACACTGAACCAGTCTGTGTAGATGCAGCGGGGGAAAACACTTTTTAAAATTATAATTGAGCACTTGTATGTAAACTGCCTATTCCACGTGGCCCAGTTCATGGATGCGTCAAAGTGGATGCAGACGTGGATGCGGAACAAAAACGTAATATTACGAATCATGAAAAACGAACACAATTTTGCGCCTCGTTGATGTTCGTTGCAGCGGCAAAAAAACAAACGAGTGAAAACGAATTTATACATATTTCAATTTACAATATAGCTTACTGCTTATGAAATATGTTTGGCAACAGCGCAATGGCTAAGACATCTGCATAGTGAACGAGAGTTCCAGGTTCGAATCCCGTCGTAGACCATCATATTTCATAATCGGTAAGTTTATTGTATTCTATTTCTTCTAACACTTGCATAATTTAAATTTAAATTACATTTAAGTAATATTTATAACAAAAGCTAATTTAACGTTTATATGATGGGCTTCGTGGGCATCTTTTTACCCCAGATTAGTCCATTTGGTCTGTTTTTTGACTAGTCCTGATGGCCTGTTTTATGGACTAGTCTAAGTGGCCTGTTTTATAGACTAGTCCACGTGGCTGCAGAGGCGGCCGATACGTCCACTCCAATGACATCCCCGTGTTAAATGGAATAGGAGAAATACATTGAAATGGCATAGGCTTAGGCTAGTAATAGCCCATGTGGGCTAGTCTAATCACTATGTTTGGCATAGTCAACGTGACTGCAGGGTATTTTCACTTTTCAACTGTCCTCGTCTCAACGTTTGATTGTTCGCAGCCACGCCTAAAACTAGTCACACTTTGTTTTTCGAGCGTTGACCCGCACTCTTCTCCGTTAAGCAATCGGCGTCCACGCCATCGCCGTCACTTTCGTTCACTAGCAGGTGTTCAACTCCCGTTCACTTAACCGGCTCGTCCGTTTCAACCGCCAAAATCTTTGTGTCGCGACAATTGTACAAAGTTTTTTTTTTTTTTACCTCTGTTTCACCCACGCGCGATCGAACAGAGTATTGTAGGGCATATATGGTTTCACAAACTTCTAGCTCGTTAAGCGATGCTTTTGGTCCTTTTAACTCCCAAATCACATCACTCCTCTTTCACTTTAGGTCCCTGCTCGGGCGCCACTTGTAAAGTTGTTACAGTAGGTACAGATCCCAGTCTGTCCAAGGCCACGTCACAAGAAATATTTATATTTAACCAGCGACGTTTCAGGAAATGGAGGTAAGAGGTGTGGAGTTTTCAAAGATAACGTATCACGTAATTAGGGTGCCTGGGTGATCGGGGTGTGGCAAGGTAACCCGCTGCTCAAAACTGCCACTGATTACCCGGCGTATATTTTCGGCGAATACATGCAAGTCGCAAACCGGCGCGAGAAATAGACAAACTCCGTTTCGTTTTGTTTCTATATGTATGTATGCGCCTGCATACGCCCGCGCGAACAACTAATACTGCCAAGGCAAAAAACTCGAGGGAGAGAAGGGAATTTCAACTTAAGCCTTTTCTTTTATTCTTTCACTTCTTCAATGTTCTTAGAGATATACTTACAATTATAATTCGAAACAAATCGCGGATTTGAACTTCGCTGCCCTTATTTTGTCGACTATAATTACTCCTGTTCTTGTCTGTCTCTTTAACTTAAACTTAACCTCTTGCGTCGACTGTCGCACTTATATCCCTCAGAATTCCCGAATTCTCCGTAGTCACGTCTTTACTTATTTCATTCCCGATCGCTACTGCCTTGGACGCTTCATTGCGCCTTCTCTCTTGTTCTCCTATGTTAATCTAAAGCCTTAGTGTTATAATATGTTATGTAGTGGTGTAATGTAAATTAACAAATGTAAGCTCCGATTAATACTAACTTTGGATATGAATATCGATATAAACGAAATCAAATGTAATTTCAAAGTCCTGATATCTAATAATGTAGTAACTATATAATAATTCGAGATGTTAACTTATATATATAAATTCCAAAATTATCTTAATCAAAATGTGGTGGAGGCCTGTGGTTGGCCTACTTCACACACACACACCACACACCCCCCCCCCCCCCCCCCCACCCATCCACCTTTCTCTGTGACTGTGACCCTGGCATACCGGTGTTGGGTCACGACATACTGCGTATCCTCCGCTGATACCGTTAAGCGGTCCCGACGTCCGCGTCTCCCTCTCTGACGCAGTACCTCTTTGTCACCGCTTCTTGTGTCAGGATGGTGCTATCTGGGAGGCACGTCCAAGAATCTGGGAACTTCGCGCCCACCCAAAAATAACGAGCCTGCTTAAGCCGGGGGATGGCTGGTGGGTTTATGGTTTGCCTGGCGACCCATTCGGCGTCGTATTACCAACCGAGGACCTCGTCGACGGGCTTATCCTGGACTTCCCCCCAGCCGCTCACTTCCAACGTTTCCGATTCTGTCGGTTTTCCCTCCTTCTTTGTTTCTGTTCCATCCGTTGTTACGGGCGGGGTGGTCTCGTCCGCCTTCGGTACTGATGCCCTGTTCCGCGGCGCTCCAACTTGTATCGTGGTTTTTTCCAGAATCTTAATTGGCTCTGCTCGCTCTCCTGTACTTCCACATGGCATCCTTCGGCGTACCCATGGGTATACTCCTCGTCGTCGCTGAACCTCACCTCTATGCTCATCTGCCGATAATAATTTGATATGGATTATTATGAAAGTTTTGTGGGGTATGAGATAAGAGAAAAAAAACCCGAAGAGAACTCGTTTGCTGGTTCTATCTGAGCTATTTATGCCAGACGACGGCTTCCGTTTAGCTCTGTTTCTTGCTGTTGGTTTGCTTCTGGATTCTCCTCTCCTCGTCGGAAGGGCTTTAACTATGCTATGCTAGCCGTTCGAGTTTTACGCTCCCCTCCCTTTGACAGACGCACAACATTCGGAGAAACGAACTTTTTAACGGTGTATGGCCCCTTGTATTTCGGGGCTAGCTTTGTCGCGAATCCGTCGCTAGCTTTGGATAGCAGGTGTGTTTTTAGCAAAACTAGCTCGTTGATCGTAGGACGCCAATCCCTATGTCTCAGGTTGTAATTTCTCCCTTGATCACTTGAGCCTCGTTGCTGGTTGCTCTGCGCTATCCTGAAAATTTCTTTCAAGCGATTTGCCTTCTCCTCCGGCGTCTTCAATGTGCTTCCCGTACCCGGCGTCTTCTCGTCGTTAAACGTTGCTGGCAGGCGCGGTTCTCTCCCCTGCATCAGGAATGCTGGGGAGAATCCTGTTGAGTCTGCGATGCTTGAGTTGATGGCCAACGAGATCTCGGGTATAAGTTCGTCCCACGAACTTTGATTACCAGAGATAAACTGCGCTATCATAGTCTTCACCATTCGGTTTGTTCTCTCGGTTGGGTTTTCCTGGGGGCAATATGGAGCTGTGTGCTCCATTTCCACACCTAGAGAATTCAAAAATGTTTTAAAAATCCGGCTTGTGAATTGCACCCCATTGTCGCATACGAATTTCTTTGGTACCCCGAAGCGGCACAAAACTCGTTCGCGAAAAGCCTTTTGGGAAAAGCCTTTTCAAGGGAACCAGTTCCACCCATTTCGTGAACGCGTCATGGAACACTAACAACATTGTGTTACCCTGCTTTGAGCGTGGCAGGGGGCCTAAAAAGTCCGCGCACAGGATCGCCATCGGCTCCGCCACCTGGCGGGTAAGCATGTGTCCGGCTGGCTTCCTCTGTTCTGTTTTGAAAAATTGGCATTTTTCGCAACATTTAACATACCTGACTGCATCCCGAAACATACCCGGCCAGAAATAGCTTTGTGACCTGCCGTTGGAGCATCGTGGCATTCCTGTAAGACGCGCTTTCTTTGCTCTGCATCGACACAGAGCTTCCACGGGATATAGTCCTCGTCATCCGCGCGGTGTCCTAGGTTCCTGTATAACTGGCCATTTTCTTCCACGTATCAGCATACCTTGTCGGATCTGTAGCTATCTTACCCTTCATCGCTTGAACCCACTTTCCCGGGACTTGCTGAACCACGGCATGCTGGAGCCGCTCTAACGGGTCGCGCGACAGAGCATCGGCCACCACGTTTAGTTTGCCTTTTCTGTACTTGACGTCGAATTGATACTGTTGGAGTTCCAACGCCCAACGTGCAACTCTTGCTGTCGGGCTCTCTATGGAGTCCAGCCACTGTAACGCCATATGATACGTGATCACCTGGAATCGGTAGCCCTCTAAGTAACATTTCAATGTCCGGATTGACCACACTATCGATACGCAATGACTCCCACTTGCTGGTCGATGTTCTGAGTCAGCACTGCTCCGAGGCCATAGTCACTCGCATCTGTCTGCAGTGTGAACTTTTCCCCGAAATCGGGACATGCCAAGACAGGGGCGGTTGTCAGACAGAGTTTGAGTTTTTCTAGCGCCGCTTGCTGTTCCTCGTTCCACGACCACTTTCGGCTTTTCTTCAACAGGACCGTCATAGGCTGTACCACTGTCGTAAAATTTGGCGCAAATCGCCGGTACCATGATACCATCCCTAGACATCGTCTGAGTTCCTTTAAATTCGTCGGTGTTTTTAAGTTTCGGATGGCTTCTACTTTTGACGGGTCTGTTTGAATACCCTCGTCGCTCACCAGATGTCCTTCCTTTGAAAGAACGAGCATTTTCCTCCGGTTCAGATTCAGATAAGCTGCCCTCAGCCGCCAGAAGACTTCTTTCAGGTTTTCCAGGTGCTGTTCTTTCATCTTGCTCCATCTCCGGACCGATTACCATGTTCAACGCCCTCTGAAAAGTTGCTCCCGCGGAATGTAAACCAAATGGCATGACCTTCCACTGGAACAATCCGCGCCCGGGTACTGTGAACGCGGTGTATTCCCGACTGTCCACCGCCATAGGGATTTGCCAATACCCATGCTTCAAGTCCAGCGTCGAGATGTAACAAGCATTCCTTAGTCTCTCCAGGATATGATTAATCCGCGGCACCGGATATGCGTCAGGTATGGAATGCGCATTGAGCTGCCGGTAGTCTTCGCACATCCTCCATTCGATCGTTTTTTTGCGAACTAGTACGATAGGCGCGCTATGTGGGCTCCGTGACGGCTCTATGGCTCCCGCCTCTAACAGCTCGTTTACCTGCTGGTCGATCACGCGCTGCATCGCTGGGTTTTCAGGATAATACCTCTGTTTAATTGGTTTGTCATCCTTCATAACTATTCGATGATCGGTTACGTTAGAAACGCCCTGGAGTCTCTCGAAAAGTGTCAATTCTGCCTTAAGAAATTCCTGTGACCCCGGATCCAAGTCCGCGGGCCACTCCAGTTTCTCCTCCGTGTCGCCTTCCGACCCCGGGTGTGATGCGCCGTCCTTTTGCTGGAGTGCCTCAACTCCGGTACTTTCCAACTCAACCACCGATTTCTCCTCGACGACTGGTACTGCATCTCGGCCTGCCTGTCTTTTTGCTGGGGTGCCTCAACTCCGGTACTTCCCAACTCAACCACCGATGGCTCCTTGACGACTGGTACTGCGTCTTGGCCTGCCCTTCGCCTGGTTAGCGTGGCGTCTACCTTGCGGTGTACCCTCAGGACATTCCTCCGCTCTGCGCCTCCTGTCCTGCGTGTCTCGTTGTCCCCTTCCTTTGTAGGCTCTGCATCGGTTCCGCAATCACCCTCGATCGGCGACTCCGCACTCTGTAAAGTTAATGTCGCCTCCCCACACTGCAAAGTTGTCCCCATCCTACATAGGAAATCCATCCCCAGGATTATACTATCTAACATGGATGGCATTACAAGTAGGTCCATAATTACTTCCTTGTTGACGAGCCCTACTTTCGTCCGCACCAATGTGTCTATGGTTACCATCGAACCGTCTGGTAATCGCGTATTCGCGGTCGCGTCGTGTACAACCCCTTTAATCTCAACATCCTTGAAAAATCTCTCACTCACGAAGCTTCTAGTAGCCACGGTGTCGACCGTCGCCTTCGCCAGTCGGTCCCCGACCTTCACGGTGGCGACTATGAGACTCCTTTCGACCTTGAGAGGGTAATCTTACTCCGGGACTGACTCGTGCTGGCGCCCATCCGATCCCGCTCTGAATGACGCAGCTGCCCGTTTCCCGCTCTCCTTTTACAACATTCCCCGCTACTCACACCTCGATTGCCACACTGCCTGCAGAAAAGCACCTTGGGGTATGAACATTCCCTGGCGAACTGTCCCTCCTGCGAACAATTGTAACATACTCGTGCTCTACTTTGCTCGTGCCCCATCATGTTGTTCGAAATCACATCACGCCCGCCAACTTGGGAACTATTTGGTTCGTTTCGCACCATGGGGGTTTGCGCCAGCGGTCTCTGAAAAGGATTAACCTGCCTCGCGTGCGTGTCTACGCTTCCGAACCTATTTGGACACTCGACCCCCGTACCGTACCCTGCTTTCCCGCGGTTCTGGCTTCGAACATTCTCAAATTCGGCGGCCATCTGAGTCAGTTGAGCTAGCGTCAGAAAATCTTTCCTGCGGATGTACAACCTGTAGTCTGGCGCTAGATTTTCATAAATCCTATTCAATTCCTGATCGGTACTTTATCCAGCATGATGCATCAGTTTCTTTAAATATAACAAATAATCCTTATAACCCTCGCCGGCTCTTTGCCGTCGGGCCTTGATGCTATCCTCCAACCTGTCAAAATAGTGGGGTGGTAAAAAAAAATATAGAAACTCTTTGAAGACGCCCCATGTCACGTCTCTTAGCCTACTCGTTGTGAAGGCCTCGCCCATTGCCCTGGGAATATGGTCTAGCTCTACCTCGTATGTCATCGCGCGTTTCTTAAGTGCCTCTATGAACTCAAGCGGGTCAGAGTGACCATCAAAACGGATTCCCCATTTCCTAACTTGCTCGGGGACGACCACGACATGTTTGTTCTTTTCAGCTCCCCAGTAGCCCGTGGGCATATCATATATCCTCCGGTGATGGAATTTGTGGCTTACTGATCATTTGATAATGCCGCCAACACCCCCCTTTTTTAGTTTAACCTTTTCTTTATTTTCCTTAATTAAATTTTAAATAATTTAAAAAACCTTTTAATTCAATTTGATTTTTATCAACAAAACCCCTTTTAATAAGATTTTACATTATTTAAAAAATAAACCCTTTAATTCGATTTTACATTATTTAAATATTTCATTTACTTATTTGTTTATTTTTTTTATATTAAAAATTGTATTTAATTTAATTTCTCCCGCTCAGTTAAATTTGTTGTTTTTTTCCAACTTTTATTTAATTTTGCTGCTGTGGCTTTTTCTTTAAATTTTATTTATTATTTTATTATTATTTATTCATTATTTATTATATATATGATTATTATTATTATTATTTTTTAATACATATTATTTATATCTTTTTATATTTTTTGTTAAAAAAACTTTTATTGATTTATTTTTCTGTTTGATCAAATTTTACCTTGTTAAATGTTCGTTTAATTATATTTGTTCATTTATTTCGACCGATTTTCTATTGTATTTGTTCCACTATTTTCACTTTTCAACTGTATTCTATTTCTTCTAACACTTGCATAATTTAAATTTAAATTAATTTAAGTAATATTTATAACAAAAGCTAATTTAACGTTTATATGATGGGCTTCGTGGGCATCTTTTTACCCCAGATTAGTCCATTTGGTCTGTTTTTTGACTAGTCCTGATGGCCTGTTTTATGGACTAGTCTAAGTGGCCTGTTTTATAGACTAGTCCACGTGGCTGCAGAGGCGGCCGATACGTCCACTCCAATGACATCCCCGTGTTAAATGGAATATGAGAAATACATTGAAATGGCATAGGCTTAGGCTAGTAACAGCCCATGTGGGCTAGTCTAATCACTATGTTTGGCATAGTCAACGTGACTGCAGGGTATTTTCACTTTTCAACTGTCCTCGTCTCAACGTTTGATTGTTCGCAGCCACGCCTAAAACTAGTCACACTTTGTACTTCGAGCGTTGACCCGCACTCTTCTCCGTTAAGCAATCGGCGTCCACGCCTTCGCCGTCACTTTCGTTCACTAGCAGGTGTTCAACTCCCGTTTACTTAACCGGTTCGTCCGATTCAACCGCCAAAATCTTTGTGTCGCGACAATTGTACAAAGTTTTTTTTTTTTTTACCTCTGTTTCACCCACGCGCGATCGAACAGAGTATTGTAGGGCATATATGGTTTCACAAACTTCTAGCTCGTTAAGCGATGCTTTTGAGCCTTTTAACTCCCAAATCACATCACTCCTCTTTCACTTTAGGTCCCTGCTCGGGCGCCACTTGTAAAGAAGTTACAGTAGGTACAGATCCCAGTCTGTCCAATGCCAACGTCACAAGAAATATTTATATTTTACCAGCGACGCTTCATGAATTGGAGGTAAGAGGTGTGGAGTTTTCAAAGACAACGAATCACGTAATTAGGGTGCCTGGGTGATCGGGGTGTAGCAAGGTAACCCGCTGCTCAAAACTGCCACTGATTACCCGGGGTATATTTTCGGCGAATACATGCAAGTCGCAAACCGGCGCGAGAAATAGACAAACTCCGTTTCGTTTTGTTTCTATATACTGCCAAGGCAAAGAAACTCGAGGGAGAGATGGGAATTTCAACTTAAGCCTTTTCTTTTATTCTTTCACTTCTTCAATGTTCTTAGAGATATACTTACAATTATAATTCGAAACAAATCGCGGATTTGAACTTCACTGCCCTTATTCTGTCGACTATAATTACTCCTGTTCTTGTCTGTCTCTTTAACTTAAACTTAACCTCTTGCGTCGACTGTCGCACTTATATCCCTCAGAATTCCCGAATTCTCCGTCGTCACGTCTTTACTTATTTAATTCCCGATCGCTACTGCCTTGGTCGCTTCATTGCGCCTTTTCTCTTGTTCTCCTATGTTAATCTAAAGCCTTAGTGTTATAATATGTTATGTAGTGGTGTAATGTAAATTAACAATGTAAACTCCGACAAATACTATCTTTGGATATGAATATCGATATAAACTAAATCAAATGTAATTTCAACGTCTTAATATCTAAAAATGTAGTAACTATATAATAATTCGCGATGTTAACTTGTATATATAAATTCCAAAACTATCTTATTCTAAATGTGGTGAAGGCCTGTGGTTGGCCTACTTCACCCCCCCCCCCCCACCCCCCACCCCCACAAGCCAACCTACCTTTCTCTGTAAATGTGACTGTGACCCTGGCATAGCGGTGTTGGGTCACGGCATACTGCGTATCCCCCGCTGATACCGTTAAGCGGTCCCGACGTCCGCGTCTCCCTCTCTGACGCAGTACCTCTTTGTCACCGCTTCTTGTGTCAGGATGGTGCTATCTGGGAGGCACGTCCAAGAATCTGGGAATTTCGTGCCCACCCAAAAATAACGAGCCTGCTTAAGCCGGGGGATGGCTGGTGGGTTTATGGTTTGCCTGCCGACCCATTCCGCGTCGTATTACCAACCGAGGACCTCTTCGACGGGCTTATCCTGGACTTCCCCCCAGCCGCTCACTTCCAAAGTTTCCGATTTTGCCAGTTTTCCCTCCTTCTTTGTTTCTGTTCCATCCGTTGTTACGGGCGGGGTGGTCTCGTCCGCCTTCGGTACTGATGCCCTGTTCCGCGGCGCTCCAACTTTTATCGTGGTTTTTTCCAGAATCTTAATTGGCTCTGCTCGCTCTCCTGTACTTCCACATGGCATCCTTCGGCGTACCCATGGGTATACTCCTCGTCGTCGCTGAACCTCACCTCTATGCTCATCTGCCGATAATAATTTGATATGGATTATTATGAAAGTTTTGTGGGGTATGAGATAAGAGAAAAAAACCCGTAGAGAACTCGTTTGCTGGTTCTATCTGAGCTATTTATGCCAGACGACGGCTTCCGTTTAGCTCTGTTTCTTGCTGTTGGTTTGCTTCTGGATTCTCCTCTCCTCGTCGGAAGGGCTTTAACTATGCTATGCTAGCCGTTCGAGTTTTACGCTCCCCTACCTTTGACAGACGCACAACATTCGGAGAAACGAACTTTTTAACGGTGTATGGCCCCTTGTATTTCGGGGCTAGCTTTGCTGCGAATCCGTCGCTAGCTTTGGATAGCAGGTGTGTTTTTAGCAAAACTAGCTCGTTGATCGTAGGACGCCAATCCCTTTGTCTCAGGTTGTAATTTCTCCCTTGATCACTTGAGCCTCGTTGCTGGTTGCTCTGCGCTTTCCTAAAAATTCAAGCGATTTGCCTTCTCCTCCGGCGTCTTCAATGTGCTTCCCGTACCCGGCGTCTTCTCGTCGTTAAACGTTGCTGGCAGACGCGGTTCTCTCCCCTGCATCAGGAATCCTGTGGAATCCCCTGCAATATGGAGCTGTGTGCTCCATTTCCACACCTAGAGAATTCAAAAATGTTTTAAAAATCCGGCTTGTGAATTGCACCCCATTGTCGCATACGAATTTCTTTGGTACCCCGAAGCGGCACAAAACTCGTTCGCGAAAAGCCTTTTGGGAAAAGCCTTTTCAAGGGAACCAGTTCCACCCATTTCGTGAACGCGTCATGGAACACTAACAACATTGTGTTACCCTGCTTTGAGCGTGGCAGGGGGCCTAAAAAGTCCGCGCACAGGATCGCCATCGGCTCCGCCACCTGGCGGGTAAGCATGTGTCCGGCTGGCTTCCTCTGTTCTGTTTTGAAAAATTGGCATTTTTCGCAACATTTAACATACCTGACTGCATCCCGAAACATACCCGGCCAGAAATAGCTTTGTGACCTGCCGTTGGAGCATCGTGGCATTCCTGTAAGACGCGCTTTCTTTGCTCTGCATCGACACAGAGCTTCCACGGGATATAGTCCTCGTCATCCGCGCGGTGTCCTAGGTTCCTGTATAACTGGCCATTTTCTTCCACGTAGTCAGCATACCTTGTCGGATCTGTAGCTATCTTACCCTTCATCGCTTGAACCCACTTTCCCGGGACTTGCTGAACCACGGCATGCTGGAGCCGCTCTAACGGGTCGCGCGACAGAGCATCGGCCACCACGTTTAGTTTGCCTTTTCTGTACTTGACGTCGAATTGATACTGTTGGAGTTCCAACGCCCAACGTGCAACTCTTGCTGTCGGGCTCTCTATGGAGTCCAGCCACTGTAACGCCATATGATACGTGATCACCTGGAATCGGTAGCCCTCAAAGTAACATTTCAATGTCCGGATTGACCACACTATCGATACGCAACGACTCTCACTTGCTGGTCGATGTTCTGAGTCAGCACTGCTCCGAGGCCATAGTCACTCGCATCTGTCTGCAGTGTGAACTTTTCCCCGAAATCGGGACATGCCAAGACAGGGGCGGTTGTCAGACAGAGTTTGAGTTTTTCTAGCGCCGCTTGCTGTTCCTCGTTCCACGACCACTTTCGGGCTTTCTTCAACAGGACCGTCAAAGGCTGTACCACTGTCGTAAAATTTGGCACAAATCGCCGGTACCATGATGCCATCCCTAGACATCGTCTGAGTTCCTTTAAATTCGTCGGTGTTTTTAAGTTTCGGATGGCTTCTACTTTTGACGGGTCTGTTTGAATCAACAAGAATGGAACTTATATAGAGTCGTCATGAGGCCAAATTCTGACTGCCAGTTGGAATAGGCAATCGTGGCGACACCTCTCTCACAAAGCGCTGCTGCTGCTTTTTTCTCTGCCAGCGCATTTCATGCCCGAGTATATCAGGTCATTCAGCTTGGCGACTGTTATACGCTTTTTCCCTCATAGCACAGCCAGCCAGCCATGCTCTGAGTATTTTGCTTGTATAAACATATGAGCGTGTCTACGTCACGCGTATTATCATTTTTTTTTATCATTTTTGCGACGTTGCCTTAGTGAAGCTATGCATTATACCCACATTCATATATATTTATATATGTTTGCAGTTTTGCTAGGATTTCTACTGATTTTTGTTATTTTGTTTGGGCTGGATAGTGTTAGTGAGTTAGTGATTTTGTATTTCTACAT
Organism: Scaptomyza flava; assembly: GCA_030179655.1. Lineage (NCBI taxonomy): Eukaryota > Metazoa > Arthropoda > Insecta > Diptera > Drosophilidae > Scaptomyza > Scaptomyza flava. Next base: position 62,137,601 of record JARNME010000404.1, read on the forward strand.
GACATATTTTAATGTATGCGTAGCATTTGCCATGGCAACGTATAAAGTGGGGAAAGGGGGGCTGGGGGCAGTATGGGTGGAATTGCATCCAAATTTTTGATGCAGATCTTTGTGGAATGTCAATTGCTATCTTCATAACAAATTTGGTGACTCTAGCTCAAAGTTTGTAAAAGTGGGGAAAAGGGGGCTGGAGGTGGTATGGTTGGGCGTGGCATTCAAATTTTTGGTGCAGATCTATGTGGGATGTCAATTGCTACCTTCATACCAAATTTGGTGACTCTAGCTCGAAGCACGTAAAAGGTGGCGAAAGGGGGGCTGCGGGCGGTATGGTTGGGCGTGGCATCCAAATTTTTGCTGCAGATCCTTGTGGAATGTCAAATGCTACCTTCATAACAAATTTGGTGACTCTAGCTCAAAGTTTGTAAAAATGGGGAAAGGGGGGCTAGGGGCGGTATGGTTGGGCGTGGTATTCAAATTTTTGGTGGCGATCTATGTTGGATGTCAATTGCTATCTTCATACCAAATTTGGTGACTCTAGCTCGAAGTTTGTATAAAGTGGGGAAAGGGGGGCTGCGGGGCGGTATGGTTGGGCGTGGCATCCAAATTTTTGCTGCAGATCCTTGTGGAATGTCAAATGCTACCTTCATACCAAATTTGGTGACTCTAGCTCGAAGTTTGTATAAAGTGGGGAAAGGGGGGCTGCGGGCGGTATGGTTGGGCGTGGCATCCAAATTTTTGCTGCAGATCCTTGTGGAATGTCAAATGCTACCTTGATACCAAATTTGGTGACTCTAGCTCGAAGCATGTGAAAGGTGGTGAAAGGGGGGCTATGGGGCTTGGGGCGGTATGGGTGGGCGTGGCTTTCAAATTTTTGCTGCCGATCCATGTGGGATGTCAATTGCTCTCTTTATACCAAATTTGGTGACTCTAGCTCGAAGTTTGTATAAAGTGGGGAAAGGCGGGCTGGGGGCGGTATGGTTGGGCGTGGCATCCAAATTTTTGCTGCAGATCCTTGTGGAATGTCAAATGCTACCTTCATACCAAATTTGGTAACTCCATCTCAAAGTTTGTATAAGGTGGGGAAAGGGGGGCGGAATGGATGGGCTAGGCTCCAAAACTTTGATGCAGATTGTTGGGGGTCGGTGCCAGCTATCTTCCTACCAAATTTGGTGGCTCTAGCTCCACTACTCTGGAACATACACGCATTCCCGTTTTTGACGAAGCGTTGGGGCAGATGGGGGTGGCATCCAAACTTTTGATGCAGTTTTTGGGGGGTCATCATCATCTATCTTAGCACCAAATTTGGTGACTCTAGCTAAAAAACTGTGGGAGATATTGGCTTTTCTGATTTCTAAATGCGGGGGGCTGGGGGCGGGATGGGTGGGCGTGGATCCAAAACTTTGATGCAGTTCTTTTGGGGTCGTTACCAGCTATCTTCCTACCAAATTTGGTGGCTCTAGCTCCTCTACTCTGGAAGATACACGCATTCCCGTTTTTTACGAAGCGTTGGGGCATCTGGGGGCGGCTAGGGCGGTATTGGTGGGCGTGGCATCCAAACATTTGGTGCAGTTTTTGGGGGGTCATCATCAGCTAAACTGGCACCAAATTTGGTGGCTCTAGCTCAAAAAATGTTGGAGCTATATGCTTTTTTTGACTATAAATTGCGGGGGGTTGGGGCGGAATGAATGGGCGTGGCTCTAAAATTTTTGATGCAGTTTTTTTGGGGTTTCTATTAGCTATCTTCCCTCCAAATTTGGTAGTTCTAGCTGTAAGGATGTGCGAAATATGTGGACTTATCGGTTTTGAGTTATCGAATTTATCGATTTGCCAGCCCCCCAGTTATCGTAGAACCCCCATCTTGACATTTTAATTTACTATCCCATAGATAATGAGAATTGGAAAGTTTCAAGTCTCTAGCTTGAAGGGTGTGCAAAAAAACTTGCAACCATACGGACGGACAGACGGACAGACACAATGACGGACATTGCACAAAACCAATTTACTCTTTACCTTCGGTATCGAGTATAAAAATAGAAAAAATTAAACTATTATTTAGTTATAACATAATTTATGTTTCGCGCCATTTTAATTAGGTATGTGAGCAATGTTGAGCGTGCGATACATTAATCGCAACATCGCTGCATCGCTTGCGATACTGTTTATTACGAATAATAAATTTAATAATTATAAAATTCGTTTGTTTATGACTGTTTAATCGCATGAAATACAAAAACATAAAAAAAAACAATAACTTGCCATTTTATTTTATTTTATTGAGTGGTTTTTCACAAGATAAAAGGGGGTGTCCACCATAGGGGCACATGTTTGAAAATCGTGATTTTGACTTTTTTCATTAAATGTTATAGATCTCTCAAAACATGAATGGAATGTGTATAATGCCTTACATTGATCAATGCGCAATTGAACTAGCTTTCTTCTGATACCAACAGCTAAACTTTAAGTGGATTTCTGACAGTTTAATGTCATAAAAACCTTAGGGGTGTCCACCATTAGGGCTTCTCCCTTATATATTGCAACTGGGTTCAGGGTACCTAGTAGTCGGGCTCTCCCAACTAGAGCCTTCTTAGGAGGCGTCCATAAATTACGTGATGGGTTGGAGGGAGTCAATTTAAATCTTTCCAAATCTCACTTGTGGAGAGGGGGGGGGGGGTTCAACAAATATCGCGGGCTCTCCCGACAAGAGCCTTCTTAGGCGGCGTCCATAAATTACGTGTGGTGTTCAAGGGGAGGGAGGGAGTCAAGTTAAATCTTTCCAAATCTCACTTGATGGAGAGGGTGGGTTTTTAACAAATATCAAGTAATTTTTTTTCAATAGTATGTGTGTGAAAGTAAAGTTAATTTTTCTAAAATAAAAATATGGCGAAATTTTACGCAATGGTGTCTGTCGTACTCGCCCGAATTACATTTTTCCGAAAGAAAAGTTGTCAACCGCTCTGATTTTTTATCAGCGAAGTTGATGTTGAAATCGCCAGCCAAGATCTAGATTCGGAGAAATGTAAATTGCTACCACGACTATGTGTAGGCCATTTCTTAGTTTGTACACACACGCACAAATATCTCCAACATTTGATCGGCTAACATTAACATCGCTTACGTCAAGATTCGGAGTCATAATGTTAACAACATTATTATTATTTTGGTAAATAGCTACCCCACCTTTTGGAACAGTATCTCGTTTGAACTGAACAATACAACTGAAATTAGGTATTTCAATCGGATTATAATGCCCCATGCAAGTTTCGGTAAGAAGTAACACAATTGTTTGTCTCGATGTATAAAACGTGTTATGGGTCAGTAGCACGCCTATCAGTACGCCAAAATCGCTGGTAGCTTGTATGAATAGAGTAACAGTAACACCATCTCTGTATATTCGAAACTGACCGCCGTAGATTTTCGGAAAATATAGTTCTTCCGCATGTTCATCCATTAAAATACTGATAGGCTTGTTATATTCTCCGGGTGCTAGACTCAAAAAATAATAATCATTCCACAAAAGATTTTGTTGCTGCGCAACTAAATTGTCCTCAATTGGCACGTGTTCACTTATTTCATCCATATTCATTTGTAAAGTACGTTCATCGCCGGCAAAATAAGATTCGTCGATTTTAATGTCGTGATAAATATAAAGAGGCTCTTATTAATAAGCCCGTGGACAAAACTAGCTCTGTGAATCAACTTCTTCTTCAAACGCACATAAAAGCAATGGTCATTTTGAATGTTTCTTGGGAATTGTTTCACCATTGTATTAACTTCGACAGGAACATGAATTATCTGGCCATAAATACCGTACTGAACATTAAAGTGTCTCAGTCTACGAATTTGCATGAATGGTATTCTCGGTGAAATCAATCGTTGCTCGATAAGGTTTAACGTTGGTAAATATGATGGAATTTTCGGGTATTGAAAACCATTTTTCAAAGATGTATAACACAGCAGACTCCAACACCTGGTGTGTAATTCTAAAAAATCAAATTCGTTTTATCAAAATATAGAAAGAAAATATAGAAAAAATAAATAAAAATAATTTAAAAAACTTTATAATTAAGAATTTTTAGATTACCTACAGTTTTGTTTTCAAAATACTCTCTTGTTTACTGGTCGAAATTTTCAGGTCTCTTTTCCAACATAGTCTGTCGCAAATTATACAAGAATGACAAAAAGAATTGCTTGTAAAGTCTTTATAAAAATCATATGACTTGTACAGTGTTAACGATAATTTGTGTAAGCTGGAATAGTACCATCAACAATAAAATCGATAGTACTTTCACCAATTCGCTCTTCTCTATCAATCTCAATTTCATTTTCATGATTTTCATGTTTGTTATGGTAATCTTTGGTAGGATCTTCATCTTTATTAATGCCGTTATTCAACTATTGCGTGATAATACCTTTATAACCAAATGCACTTTGTCTTTTATTCATGCTTTAAAACACTGTATACATAAACTCTACAGTTATTGCAGTAAAGTTATTCACCAGCAACTGAAATTAATTGTTGTACGTAGTGACAGTCTGACACTGACATACAGATGTTTACGTATTCGTAGCAGCGAGTTTCGTACAGTCAGTGTAAGGTTTGTAGCATCGAGCTTACTTTCAAGGTATTGTTATATTTTTCGTTACGAAATTTTTTGATTCGGTCCCCAAGCAAAGCCTGCGATAAAAGCTATACAATAGCTTTAAAAAAAAAGTCTCACGTAATTTATGGACGCTCCCTAAAAGAAATTTTTACTTAATTTTATTACATAAATTTATTTATTTGTTTTCATTTATTTTTTGTTGGGCAGCAATTCCTGACAAAACAATAAGAATGGCTCACATGAAGCCTAAATCAGGTCAATGTTGTCAAAATATGCATAAATTGCTGAACGCTAGTTATTGCTGTAACAACATTTATCATTTTCATTGTTCAAACTACCGTACGGCCCGTAATTAATAGAAATGCGTAATGGGCTATGTTATAACGATACGGCTGTTGTACGAGGCCATTTTTATACTCGCTACCGAAGGTAAAGAGTACCAAATTTGGTAAGAAGATAGCTTCTAGCAACCCCCAAGAAAACTACATCAAAATCAAATTTTGGAGCCACGGCCATGAATTCCGCCCCCAGCCATATTCATTTATTTATTTATTGTCAGCTTAGAGCAGCTGACATTAAATTAAATCAATTTTGGTTTAAATTAATAATTAAATTAAGTAAAGTATAGAATAACTGGCTGTTCCTTGCCACTCTTCGCTGTGGCATATTCTGAATCCACGTATAAGAAATGAACACACCAAATCATAATTTTTAAATACGTTTAATTATATTTGTACGCACAATACTTGAGGGCATACAATATTTTTTGTTCCTCCGCGCGACATATAACTGTCCATGTGAGAAGCAATCCGCATCTAAATCGACGATGGTATTTCTCATGTCTATCTACTGTTATCTGTGTACGAAGTTCAGCTACCCTTATCCTACTTTGTTCACTCCTAATCGAGCAAAGCAAACCTGATGCTGCAGACCTTGACTCTCCTGCTCGCAATCGCCTATCCTCAAGCCTGGCGGCACGGCTTTCTGCTAATTCCATGATAATCCTCTGCCGTTGCCTTAACCGATCCGTCTCTCGCACCAATTTCCGCTCTTCCGCAGTCCTATTCGAAACCTGGATTCTCACTCTTTCTGCGCGACGAGTACGACGACCCAAATTCGCTTTTTTCTGGAGGCATTATTTCGTAAACGTTTCGCGATTAAAAATAAAATTTTATAGAAGAAAATTTTGGAGATTTTTTGTTGTTGTCGCCTCAAGCATGAAACGAATATTAATTCAAGCTGCGAAAAAAGACCCCACGTAGTCGATTTCCTCTTCCTGAGTTGTTACTGCTGCACTAAGCAGTACACCCTAGAATGAAATGTATACAAGGCTGTAACTACTGCACTGAGCAGTATACAAAGAGATGGGAGGTATATTAATCTATAATACTAATTGGGTTAAATATATAATATTATTTATTTATTTGGTAAATTATTTTCCTTGTCTATAATTTCTAAATTTTTTAAGGCTTAAATTTTGGCATCATTCTTCTGTTTTGAGAGGCTTTTGTACTTGAAAAGCGTGCCGTATGCTTCATGCTATTTTTGGCTGTTGATATGGTTGTTGGCAGCACCTAGAAATTTAAAATACTTTTCACTTTTTATTTAATGCATATTAAACTAAAAGTTGTAAACACTTACCAATTACTTTGATTTTAAGAACAAAATTCTTTTAGTTCACTTAAAAAGAAGTGGAAACGTTGCAGTTGGACGCAACCGACTGCGGCATACTCGATACCAGTATTTAAACTGCTTAAAAAGAGTCCTGATTGCAAAGGGGTACGGACTGGGCAGGAGTGTACGCTGCCTTAAAGACTCTCCGATGCAGATGAGGATGCCACCAGCTATCTTCCTTCTAAATTTGATGACTCTAGCTCAAAGTTTTTAAAAAGTGGGGAAAGAGGGGCTGGGGGTGTTATGGGTGGGCGTGGCATCCAAAGTTTTACCGCAGATCTATGTGGAATGTCAATTGCTACCTTCATACCAAATTTGGTGACTCTAGCTCAAAGTTTGTTAAAGTTGCGGAAAGGGGGGCTGGGGCGGAATGGGTGGGCGTGGCATACAAATTTTTGCTGCAGATCTATGTGGAATGTCAATTGCTATCTTCATACCAAATTTGGTGACTCTAGCTCAAAGTTTGTAAAACGTGGGAAAAGGGGGACTGGGAGCGGTATGGGTGGGCGTGGCATCCACATTTTTGATGCAGATCTAAGTGGAATGACCCTGGTCTAAAGAACTTGTGGGATAGTTCGTGGAGGCTAAGCTGTGGCCACCAGGCGGGTCGCAGGTTGCGGATAGCGAACGGCCTCTTTATGAGGTTAGATGCGAATAAGCGAGAATCCTTGCAAATAAGCAGTCCCGGACAAACAGCGAATACGGTACCGGTCACCGTATCGACAAGACGCTTGTGTCGCCGTCTTCAAAGCATAGCCTCACACACTCCCAACTCCCTTACACGTACCCTTCTTCATCCCTTCCGCAATATCTCACTCCGGGCGGGACTAAGGTGTCATTCGAACCGTGCCGAAAGTCAACCTGGCTGGGGGCCCGGATTAAAAACTAGCCCAGTCGCTAACGGTAAGCTCAGGCAGATGGCGACCGCCTGTTCTAATTAGCCTTACCCGGGTACTGATGATCTCTGCCCGGGTGGACCCCATATTTCTCCGAAACTCGTGGTAACATGACAGGAATCAATAAAAAATAAAAAGTATTATGGTGTGCAGCAGGATACCCCTGCTTCCAGTGTCGCGAGACACTTTGAGGACCGCCTCCTTGAGGGGGCGCAGCAAACAAGAAGGCCGCATGCGGCAATAAATACAGCGCGCGCACCTACTTCGAGGGAAGCCCCACGTCACCGTGTCGCCCCAGCTGCAGGAGGAGGAAGCAAGGCAGGACCATCCCAGCCGATGCGACCGGGGCTTAGCGCTGTTAGGCGACATGGCGTGCAGCACCAGCAGCCACAAGCGCAGCTGCCAAAATTGGGAGAGCTGGGCGGTTTGGATGACCCAAACCGAAAAACGCTGAACGGCTCAAAAACCAAATGGTACCTTCAGCAGGGACTACCCCCTGCTGAGGCACTGCGCATGGTAACGGCTGGAAGAGACTCGGCGAGCCAGGTACGGGGACCAGCCCCCAAACGCCTGAGCAGTAATTTGACGCCACCCACTGCCACCCCCAAGAGGGCGTGCCCAGAGGAGCGTCCCAGCACGTCGTCATCCGCCGTTAGCAACAGCAGTGAGGTCTTCCTCTCCATTGTCCACCGAGACTCGCATATCGTATGCAGCGATTGCAAAAAAAGTCAAGGTGGCCGTGTTACCTGTAGAATACCCGCAGGTAATGCTCAGCCACTACCCCTGCCCAAACGACAGTGCCGGGAGCTGCAGGCTCGGCCCCCACACCTCCCACCGCCACTGTTCCGAGTGCTCATCTGGCAGGTGTCTCAGATTTATCAGAGGATCTGGCCGAGGATGAGGACCTGGCGGAGATGACGCTCGGTCCAGCAGAGCTGGAAGGGATGGATGATGAGGTGCCGATGTCCTCGCAAGAGCTCGCTGAGGAGCTTGAAACGGCAGAAGCTGACGTCACCATGACGGGCAGCGGTGATGTGGGCAGCTCCCAACCTACATCACCAGGAGCTGGAGCGGCGGATGAGTGATGGTGACATCAAACGTCACCGTCACTGGGCTAGCCCAGATAAACCTCCATCGGGCTAAGGCAGCCTCTGCTGAATCGGCCAGGATGTTTATTACCCAACATCTTGGGCTAGCCCTGGTACAGGAGCCATGGGTAAACAATGGCATAAAAGGCCTGTACAACGCTGACTCAAAGGTAATCTGGGAGCAAAGAGATCCTACACCTAGAGCATGCATTATGGTAAGGAAATGTATTAATTTTACTATTCTTTCAGAATTCCTCACTAGGGACTGCCTACCTATTGCCGTAAGGGCAATTGGAAAAGCCCCCCCTGTTGTGGTGGCATCTGCCTATTTTGCTGGTGATGTGGACTGCCCGCCACCGGAAATAGAAAAGCTGATGGACCACTGCAGGAGAGAGAAGCTGCCGGTTATAATCGGCTGCGATGCCAATGCGCACCACTCTATATGGGGCAGCACGGACATCAACAAGAGGGGTGAGTGTCTTACCAACTTTATATTCAAGTATAACTTAGAAATTGGTAATTTCGGATCGACACCGACATTTGTAAATAGAGTTAGAAAAGAGGTATTAGACATTACTCTGATTAGTCGGTCTCTTAGGCCACATTTCAGAGAATGGCATGTCTCTTTAGAAGAATCCATGTCCGGTCACAGGATTATCCTATTCAAACTTAAGGTTAATACGGATAGTAGTATACCAACTCGTAACCCCAGGCAAACGAACTGGGAAAAATTTAGGTCTACCCTAGAACTTAACCTAGCCACTAAAAACTCTGGAATACCCAGATGCACGAGTGAGCTAGAAGGAGTTGTTAGAAATCTAAATAGTAGCATTAAAGATGCATATGAAGAAAGCTGCGCACTAGGGAAAACGCGTAAAGAAAAAGATGCCCCATGGTGGAATGACGGTCTTGAGAGACTGCGTATCACCACACGTCACCTTTTCAATAAAGCTAAGAGGGACGGGTCATGGGATACATACCACGAAAGCCTCACCTCCTACATCAAGGAGATTAGGAAGGCCAAGCGCAGGAACTATAGGGACTTCTGCGAAAGCATAATAAGCACGAGTGAAGGTGCCCGGCTCCATAGAGCATTATCAAAGCGGGCGCCGGAGGCTAATTTAGCCTTGAAGCGTAAAGATAATACATATACGAGCACCAATATGCAAAGGTTAGAGCTTCTGTTTGAGACGCACTTCCCAGGAAGTATCCCCTGGCAACCCTGCGAATCGCTTGAAACAGGAGGTCAACACAGACCAACGGCCATTGACTGGGCATGTGCCAAGTCGGTGGTCACAGTGAAGAAAATGAATGGGCAATTGGAACCTTCCAGCCTTACAAATCTCCTGGTCTAGACTGCATATCACCGGTATTCCTTCAGCAGGGACAGGGAATACTCCTACTCCAATTCGAACCCTGGATTCTCACTCTTTCTGCGCGATGAGTACGACGACCCAAATTCGCTATTTTGGGAGGCATTATTTCGTAAACGTTTTAAACGATTAAAAATAAAATTTTATAGAATAAAATTTTGGAGATATTTTGTTGTTGTCGCCTCAAGAGTGCAACGAATCTTAATCCCAGCTGCGAAAAAAGACCCCACGTAGTCGATTTCCTCTTCCTGAGTTTGCTTCCCCACTGAGCAGTATACAATGGCATCAAATGCATATTAGGCTGTAATGTGACTGCTGCACTAAGCAGTACACCCTTGAATGAAATGTATACAAGGCTGTAATGTGCCTACTGCACTGAGCAGTATACAAAGAGATGGGAGGTATATTAATCTATAATACTAATTGGGTTAAATATATAATATTATTTATTTATTTGGTAAATTATTTTCCTTGTCTATAATTTCTAAATTTTTTAAGGCTTAAATTTTGGCATCATTCTTCTGTTTTGAGAGGCTTTTGTACTTGAAAAGCGTGCCGTATGCTTCATGCTATTTTTGTCTGTTGATATGGTTGTTGGCAGCACCTAGAAATTTAAAATACTTTTCACTTTTTATTTAATGCATATTAAACTAAAAGTTGTAAACACTTACCAATTACTTTGATTTTAAGAACAAAATTCTTTTAGTTCACTTAAAAAGAAGTGGAAACGTTGCAGTTGGACGCAACCGACTGCGGCATACTCGATACCAGTATTTAAACTGCTTAAAAAGAGTCCTGATTGCAAAGGGGATGGACTGGGCAGGGGTGTACTCTGCCTTAAGGACTCTCCGATGCAGATGAGGATGCCACCAGTTATCTTCCTTTCAAATTTGGTGACTCTAGCTCAAAGTTTTTAAAAAGTGGGGAAAGAGGGGCTGGGGGTGTTATGGGTGGGCGTGGCATCCAAAGTTTTACCGCAGATCTATGTGGAATGTCAATTGCTACCTTCATACCAAATTTGGTGACTCTAGCTCAAAGTTTGTTAAAGTTGCGGAAAGGGGGGCTGGGGCGGAATGGGTGGGCGTGGCATACAAATTTTTGCTGCAGATCTATGTGGAATGTCAATTGCTATCTTCATACCAAATTTGGTGACTCTAGCTCAAAGTTTGTAAAACGTGGGAAAAGGGGGGCTGGGAGCGGTATGGGTGGGCGTGGCATCCACATTTTTGATGCAGATCTAAGTGGAATGACCCTGGTCTAAAGAACTTGTGGGATAGTTCGAGGGGCTAAGCTGAGGCCACCAGGCGGGTCGCAGGTTGCGGATATCGAACGGCCTGTTTATGAGGTTAGATGCGAATAAGCGAGAATCCTTGCAAATAAGCAGTCCCGGACAAACAGCGGGTACGGTACCGGTCACCGTATCGACAAGACGCTTGTGTCGCCGTCTTCAAAGCATAGCCTCACACACTCCCAACTCCCTTACACGTACCCTTCTTCATCCCTTCCGCAATATCTCACTCCGGGCTGGACTAAGGTGTCATTCGAACCGTGCCGAAAGTCTACCTGGCTGGGGGCCCGGATTAAAAACTAGCCCAGTCGCTAACGGTAAGCTCAGGCAGATGGCGACCGCCTGTTCTAATTAGCCTTACCCGGGTACTGATGATCTCTGCCCGGGTGGACCCCATATTTCTCCGAAACTCGTGGTAACATGACAGGAAGCAATAAAAAATAAAAAGTATTATGGTGTGCAGCAGGATACCCCTGCTTCCAGTGTCGCGAGACACTTTGAGGACCGCCTCCTTGAGGGGGCGCAGCAAACAAGAAGGCCGCATGCGGCAATAAAAACAGCGCGCGCACCTACTTCGAGGGAAGCCCCACGTCACCGTGTCGCCCCAGCTGCAGGAGGAGGAAGCAAGGCAGGACCATCCCAGCCGATGCGACCGGGGCTTAGCGCTGTTAGGCGACATGGCGTGCAGCACCAGCAGCCACAAGCGCAGCTGCCAAAATTGGGAGAGCTGGGCGGTTTGGATGACCCAAACCGAAAAACGCTGAACGGCTCAAAAACCAAATGGTACCTTCAGCAGGGACTACCCCCTGCTGAGGCACTGCGCATGGTAACGGCTGGAAGAGACTCGGCGAGCCAGGTACGGGGACCAGCCCCCAAACGCCTGAGCAGTAATTTGACGCCACCCACTGCCACCCCCAAGAGGGCGTGCCCAGAGGAGCGTCCCAGCACGTCGTCATCCGCCGTTAGCAACAGCAGTGAGGTCTTCCTCTCCATTGTCCACCGAGACTCGCATATCGTATGCAGCGATTGCAAAAAAAGTCAAGGTGGCCGTGTTACCTGTAGAATACCCGCAGGTAATGCTCAGCCACTACCCCTGCCCAAACGACAGTGCCGGGAGCTGCAGGCTCGGCCCCCACACCTCCCACCGCCACTGTTCCGAGTGCTCATCTGGCAGGTGTCTCTGATTTATCAGAGGGTCTGGCCGAAGATGAGGACCTGGCGGAGACGACGCTCGGTCCAGCAGAGTTGGAAGGGATGGATGATGAGGTGCCGATGTCCTCGCAAGAGCTCGCTGAGGAGCTTGAAACGGCAGACGCTGACGTCACCATGACGGGCAGCGGTGATGTGGGCAGCTCCCAACCTACATCACCAGGAGCTGGAGCGGCGGATGAGTGATGGTGACATCAAACGTCACCGTCACTGGGCTAGCCCAGTTAAACCTCCATCGGGCTAAGGCAGCCTCTGCTGTCTCGGCCAGGATGTTTATTACCCAACATCTTGGGCTAGCCCTGGTACAGGAGCCATGGGTAAACAATGGCATAAAAGGCCTGTACAACGCTGACTCAAAGGTAATCTGGGAGCAAAGAGATCCTACACCTAGAGCATGCATTATGGTAAGGAAATTTTTTTATTTTTATTTATTAATATGTAGAGTAACAATAAATTTTTTTTTGAGCACTAGCTGCCAAGGCTATCAGCTCGATTTTAACTAAATATTTTTTGATAGACCAGCTTCAAGAATAAAACTGGTTAGTGTTTGGATGTTTTCGGTTGTTGGGATTAAAAGATGGTTGGATGGTGGGAAGAGCATGTTTGCGCGGATGTGTTGCAGTTTAGGGCATATGTCTTTTATATGTTGGGTGGTTACCGAGGTGGACTGGCACAAGGGGCATTGTGGTGCAGTGAGTCCTTTGAGAAGGTGCCCATGTGTGAGGGCTGTATGGCCAATTCGCAGGCGCGTGAAGATCCGAATGAGGTGAGTGTTTACATTCGTCGGATACTTGGAGAATGTTCCTTGCTGGTTGTATTTTTTGTAGTTATGGGAAGTATTATTCCAGTCAGAAATGTGTTTGGCTTTTATATGGCAGGTTATAATTCGAGCTAAGTCGGCCTTTTCTTCGATAGGGCTGTATCTGCTGTCTTCGGAGCCCGCCGATTTTGCATTAAGGTCAGCAATTTCATTTCCTTGAATCCCAGCATGCCCCGGGATCCACATCAGTTGAATGTGAGTGTGTAGAATTAACAAATCTCTGGTTTGGGATGTAAGGATGTTTGTGTTTTTAGGATTTTTGATTGACGAAATTTATGACAGACTGTCCGATCATATAACATGAGCTTCTGTCCTTGTCACTGCATGTTTAACTGCCTGCAATATTGCGTAGGCTTCCGCAGTGAAGATGGAGCAATGTTCTTTTAGTCTTCCTGACTCGATGATTGTTTTGTCAGCCTTTGCTATGGCAAATGATGTGTAGTTGTCTGTTTTAGATCCATCTGTGTATAAAAATATTTTGTTTTTGTGCTCCGTGTCATTGACCACTTCGTTAAACATGGATCGATATTGGGAGTTGTTTGTGGCATTTTTGGAGAATTGTTCAAGTTCCGTGATAAGCGAATTCGATCCAATGAGCCAGGCAGGGGCTTTGCTCGGTTTTACAAGCATCGGGGGAAATGTGATTTGAAGATCATGAGCAAGTTTTAGCGCTTTGCGTATGGATGAGTTCTTTCTCAGGGAGCGTTTTGCGTTAAGCGTGGCTTTTACCGTGCGATGTATGATGTTGTTGCTGCTGATTAGGAGTCGAGGAATCAGTCGTAAAGTTGCTTGATAAACTTTGTCATCTATTGTAGGTAGCCCAGCTTCTGCCAACACAATTTTTGTGGGGGAGGTGGGAAATGCTCCAATGCTGCGCCTTGCAGCAGTGTGGTAGGGAGGGGCAATCATTTTTAGAATGGAGTGGGCTGTTTGTCCATAGATGGACATGGCGTAATCTATTTTTGATGAGAGTAGAGCTTTTGTAACATTGATCATCGTGTCTCTATGAGTGTAGGCTTTTTCAGTAGTTAAGTACTTAATTATGTTAAGTTTGGCAGCTAGGCTAGTCCTTAAGTATTTACAATGTTCCTTAAAATTATACTTGTTGTCAACAATTAAACCAAGAATTTTAAGCTTATTAGAGATGTCTATTTTGCTTTTATTTACATCTACTTCTAAGGGTTTGCAAGAGTGTTTTTTACAGATATGTACAATTTTGCATTTTTCTGGAGAAAGGCTTGCCCCTGAGGAGCGAGACCAGTTGTTATTAACTATAAGAATATTTTTAAAGATGTTCTGGACTGTTTTGACATTTTTGTGTTTTGAGTAAATAAGTACGTCGTCAGCAAAAAGTATATGTTCCATGTGATTGAAACGTTTTATTAGTGTGGATATTTCGTTGAATGCGAGAGAGAACAGTGTGACGGATAGAGGAGATCCCTGGGGAATTCCATTCGCCAATGGGAGGGACGAGGAGTGGGAGCCCCGTACACGGACTTTGATTTTCCTGTTTATCAGGAAGGACCTAACTATGTTGTAGATTTTTGTTCCTACTTTCATCTTGATTAGTTGGTTCAGAACCATATGGATACCAATGCGGTCGAACGCTTTTTCAAAGTCCAGGCTAAGCGCTGAAACGTGATTGCGGGTTGCGAGAGCTGTGGTGGTGAAGTGGTCAAAAATAAGTAACGCCTCTAAAGTACTGTGGTTTTGCTTAAATCCAAATTGGTGTTGGCTAAGGTGTTGTTTTCTACAGGCAAGCCACTATAGGCGCTTAGAGATGATTTTTTCGAAAAGTTTGCCTAGGCATGGTAGTAAGGAGATAGGGCGAAAATTGTCTGGCTCCAAGGTATTTTTGTTTGGCTTAGGAATAGGAAGGATGACTGCACACTTTCAACATTGAGGGAGACCCCTTGAGAGAGGATGTTGTTAAACACCTGAATGACCAGGCGACTACCACTTTCTGGCAGATTCTTAAGCATGTCGTATGATATTTTATCAATTCCAGGAGATTTCGCCTTAGCACCAGCAAGTGCACAGGTATATTCTATTTGAGTTATGGCATTCTCAGTCATTTGGACTGTTTTGCTGGGCTTAATGTTAAGGTATTCTCTTCCCAACGAATTGTTCTTTTCAATAATAAATTGATCATGGAAGCTGGAGTTAAGTGATTGTTTGGACCAGAATTGGCAGAACTCATTGGCTATTGCTGGTGGTTCGTAGATGGGCCCGTTAGGTGAATTGAGGAATTTAATTCTAGTGAAGGATTCCAAGCCACTAAGATTTCTTATGTCAGACCAAATCTTTTTGGTAGAGCTAGTTGGACTGATGCTTTCAGTAAGTTTTTGAAAACTGGCAACCTTGCTTTGTTTATATTTCAATCGAAAGAGTGCTTGAGATTTTTTATACCTCACAAGATTGTTTGTGTTTTGTACTTGTTTGTATTGGTGCCAGGCTTTCTGTTTTATTTCTCTTAGAGTAGCTATTTCGCTGTTCCACCAAGTAGGGTGTTTCTTTCTGAAAAAAGCCTTAGATTGGGGAATGGAGAAGTGGGCTGCAGTTCTTATTGTTTTGTGTATGTAGGCAATGTCTTTGTTAATATTTGAGCTTAGAACACAGTTTTTAAAGCTAGTTGCAAGGAAGGTCTGGAACTTACTAATGAAGTACTCCTTTGAGAGTTGTCGGGCGGAGATTTGGTTTTTGATGGGAAAGTGGTCGCTGCCACACAGTGCCCTGAAAGTGTACGAAGAGCAGAAGGGGAGAAGACTTGAAGAGCAGATAAAGAGATCTACATGTGTAAAAGAGCGATGCGTCGAAAAGTGAGAGGGCATGCCGTCATTAAGGCAGCTAAAGTTTTGGGAGATCACCATATTTTCTATAATTTTGCCTCTATGATTAGCTTTAGGAGATCCCCAGAGGGGGCTCCACGCATTAAAGTCGCCTACTATTATTGAGGGCGAGTGATTATAAGAAAATAAATCAGCAAGATCGTTGGTATGGATTGGTTGATCTGGTGGTAGGTATGTGTTAATTATTGTTATTTTGAAGCCTATATTGATTTCTACCGCTAGGGATAAGATATTGGAAGTGGGTTGTATTTTCGTGTGGGGAATTCCTTTCTTTATGAGAATAGCGATTCCCTGTTTATAAGTGGATATATGGGGTAAGTTGTGAAAGTAGTGTGTGTAGTTATTTGAGATGTGCGTGCTTGCATTATACTTTATGTGTGTTTCTTGGATGGCGAGTATGTCTGGGGTGTGTTCTTTAATTATCACCTGAAAGTCTAATAAATTATTTTGAAGACCATTTATGTTACATTGAATAATAGATAAAGCCATTTAAAGTAAATTTAAAAGTATGAGAGAGAAGGTTTTATTTTTTATACATTTTGCAGGTGTATGTAACGATGCTGTGTTGGAGGGCAAAAGACTCAAAAACAGCTGCAGCCCTCAGTTCCACTCAACTAAAGCAGAGCAGTACCGAAGGCACCAACAGCTTTGGAGCCGATGCCCGCCGAAAAATTAGATTGAGTGGGAGTGTTATATAGAATCTTCTTCTTCGCTGACTACCATATCAGTCGAAGAGAGATTTTTATGTGTTGGGTTATCAGAAGGGGAAGGGGGAGAATAGGAGTACGTAGGAGAGAGGGAGAGAGAAGTGTTGTAACTGTTTGTGACGAGATCGTCGCTTGTGGCTTTGGGTTTTTTTGCTTGTTTATTGTCTACGTCCGCATTGAGCGAAGTTTCGACGTTTTGTGTAAGTGTTTTTTTGGTTGGTTTGTAGTTGTTCAGTGTTTGGTTGTTTAAGTCGCTAGAAGTTTCTGTGTTAGTTTTTTGATTTGCTTTGTTGGTGTATTTGGCTTTGTGATTGTTGTTGGAATTGTTATTTGTTCTGTTTTTTTTTGCTACATCAGCATATGTACGTTGGGAAGTTGGGAGTGAGTTATTTAATGAAGTGTAGGTCTGTTTGGCTTCCCTATATGTGCATTTAGTCTGATACTGGATTTTTAATATTTCTTTTTGGTGCAAGAATTTTGGGCATTTATTACTAAAGGAAGGGTGTTCTCCCTCGCAGTTGGTACATTGAATACGTGTACAATCGCCTTCATGAGTGGGAGAGTTGCAGTTCCCACATGTTGACTCTTTGGTGCAGCGTTTGATAGTATGACCAAAGATTTGGCATTTCTTGCATCGCATAGGATTCGGAGTATAGGGTCGAATTTTTACTTTGAGCCAGGAGATATTCATCGATTCTGGGAGGTGGTATAAATTGAATGTGAACAGTATGACTCCGGATGGTTTAGATTTTCCGTCCTCAGTCTTCATAAACTTGTAGGCTGCTGTAACTCCATGGGGGCGAAGTTCTTTTAATATTTCATCTTCAGACAAGTTGGACAGGCAAGGAGCGTAAACCGTGCCTTTCGTTGAGTTAAGGGTTTCGTGCAGGTGACATTTAATCTTGCAGACGCCGAGTAGGTATTCCGATGCCATAAATTTTTTTGCAGTAGCCATGTCTTTGGTGAGTATCAGGAGATTGCCATCTTTAAGTTGGTTTATGGAGACGTACTCCTTATTGATGAGTTCGACCGCTCGATGAACAGCAAAGCATGAACGGTCACTCAGAGGCTTGGCATCATCTGCCGAGCTGAGAACTAAAAACTTTGGGTCAGGTAGTTGTATCACTGGAAGACCAGGGAATGACACAGTGGGCTTATGGAAAGTTTTTAGTTTTTGTGCTGGGATGAATCGGCAAGCAATGCAAACCGATTGTCCCCCAGAACGTTTTGCCCAGGGGGCATGGTTAACGTTGTTGTCGCTCGCTCACAAAGAAGACACAAAAACGGGTCCCGACGAAGAACGGAAACAATCAATAGAGATAAGAGAGTTTGTTGTTTTGTTTTGGATACTTGAGCAAGAAGAACCGATAGGCGCGTAGGAAAAGAAGTAGGTCTGCACTCGTTGAGTGATAGACTAAGACTGAAGGAAATGTATTAATTTTACTATTCTTTCAGAATTTCTCACTAGGGACTGCCTACCTATTGCCGTAAGGGCAATTGGAAAAGCCCCCCCTGTTGTGGTGGCATCTGCCTATTTTGCTGGTGATGTGGACTGCCCGCCACCGGAAATAGAAAAGCTGATGGACCACTGCAGGAGAGAGAAGCTGCCGGTTATAATCGGCTGCGATGCCAATGCGCACCACTCTATATGGGGCAGCACGGACATCAACAAGAGGGGTGAGTGTCTTACCAACTTTATATTCAAGTATAACTTAGAAATTGGTAATTTCGGATCGACACCGACATTTGTAAATAGAGTTAGAAAAGAGGTATTAGACATTACTCTGATTAGTCGGTCTCTTAGGCCACATTTCAGAGAATGGCATGTCTCTTTAGAAGAATCCATGTCCGATCACAGGATTATCCTATTCAAACTTAAGGTTAATACGGATAGTAGTATACCAACTCGTAACCCCAGGAAAACGAACTGGGAAAAATTTAGGTCTACCCTAGAACTTAACCTAGCCACTAAAAACTCTGGAATACCCAGATGCACGAGTGAGCTAGAAGGAGTTGTTAGAAATCTAAATAGTAGCATTAAAGATGCATATGAAGAAAGCTGCCCACTAGGGAAAACGCGTAAAGAAAAAGACGCCCCATGGTGGAATGACGGTCTTGAGAGACTGCGTATCACCACACGTCACCTTTTCAATAAAGCTAAGAGGGACGGGTCATGGGATACATACCGCGAAAGCCTCACCTCCTACATCAAGGAGATTAGGAAGGCCAAGCGCAGGAACTATAGGGACTTCTGCGAAAGCATAATAAGCACGAGTGAAGGTGCCCGGCTCCATAGAGCATTATCAAAGCGGGCGCCGGAGGCTAATTTAGCCTTGAAGCGTAAAGATAATACATATACGAGCACCAATATGCAAAGGTTAGAGCTTCTGTTTGAGACGCACTTCCCAGGAAGTATCCCCTGGCAACCGTGCGAATCGCTTGAAACAGGAGGTCAACACAGACCAACGGCCATTGACTGGGCATGTGCAAAGTCGGTGGTCACAGTGAAGAAAATAAAATGAGCAATTGGAACCTTCTAGCCTTACAAATCTCCTGGTCTAGACTGCATATCACCGGTATTCCTTCAGCAGGGACAGGGAATACTCCTACCCACTCTATGGAAAATCCTGCTCAGTAGCCTAGCACTTGGTCATATACCAAGCACTTGGAGTAGAGCTAGGGTGGTCTTCATCCCCAAGGTAGGGAAGACAGATACCACCAACCCAAAGTCCTTCAGACCCATCAGCTTTACATCGTTTTTGTTGAAAACGTTGGAAAAGCTGAGGGATTATAGCATAAGGAGTACTCTGCTCACACAGAGTCCACTGCAGGCAACGAAGCACGCATACAGAACAGGCAGGTCTACGGACACTGCCCTGTATGAGCTGCACTATACTCTGCGGGCGGCAGTAGTAAACAAAGAAGTAGCAGTTTGTGCATTTTTAGACATTGAAGGTGCTTTCGACAACACATCACATGATGCTGTCAAAGCTACCTTGAATAGAAGAGGGCTGGACAGTACAACTAGTTGATGGATTTCATCCCTATTAGGGTCCAGACAGGCTACGGCATCTATACAAGATAGTACCGTAACAGTAACAACCACAAGGGGCTATCCTCAAGGGGGGGTTTTATCACCCCTCTTATGGAGTATACTAGTAGACGAACTATTAAATAGACTTGCGAACAGGGGTATTCAATGTCAAGGCTATGCAGATGACATTGTGATAATAGCTCGAGGCAAGTATGAAGACGAATACGATCGCAAAGTGCTGCAGAGCGCTGTATACGTGTCGTAGCATAGCCGGGAAGTCATGGGGAACATCACCAAAGATAATAAGATGGCTACACCTTATTGTAGTAAGGCCCATGTTCACGTACGGAGTGATTGCATGGGGGGATAAGGCACAGCAAATCACTGTGCAGAAGCAGCTTCAAAAGCTACAAAGAATGGCATGTGAAGGAATCACGGGAGCGATGAGGACCTGTCCCACATCAGCGCTTGAGGTTCTATTGGAGATAACGCCACTCCATCACACAATTAGGCTGCAACAAAAGGCAACCCTCTTAAGAATGTCCGTTGAAGGAGTTGGGAGAGGACACATTCTTAGTCGAGTAGAGACAGATATGCTATCGGGTGAACTTCCCTTACTGGCACAGCCAAGGGACGAAATGAAAGTCGAACACATGTTCGGTCAAAAGTTTCAAGTTCACCTCTGTAATAAAAAGGAGTGGACATCTCTGGAAGAGGTCGACAACATGAAGCCACACACTATAAAATGGTACACCGATGGATCCCTAACGCAACAAGGCTCCGGTCCTGGTGTGGTAGGCCCTCGGCTGATGTACCACGAGCCCCTAGGTATGCACACCAGCATATTCCAAGCTGAGGTATGTGCAATTGGGAGGTGTGTGGACTTTAATCTAAAGCTTAACTAGCGGAATAGGGATATAGCCATCCTATCCGATAGTCAAGCAGCAATAATGGCACTTAGTAAGACCGAAATCAGGTCAAAGGTAGTTCGTGAGGTACGAACCAAGCTAGACACTCTGGGATCACAAAATAGGCTTGCCCTAAGATGGGTCCCGGGACGAGGCAGACAAGCAAGCAAGTCTGGGGGCAGCGACACCCCTAATAGGACCCGAGCCGTACTGTGGTATAGGAAGAAGCACAATACGGCAAGAGCTTAGGAATGAAGAGAGACTTCTGCGAAGAACGAGCTGGGCAAGGACACCAGGACTCAGACGAGCAAAGATTCTCTTGGGTAGCTATAACCTTAAACGGTTTAAGCAAGTAATATCAATGGGGAAAAATAGACTCTGGATACTCACTCTTGACAGGACATTGTAGACTACGAGGTCACCTGGCAAAGCTAGGTATAGTCAGCAGCGAGATTTGCAGATTCTGCGAAATGGAAGGAGAATCCTCCTTGCACATTATAGCAGAATGCGTAGCCTTAGTAAGGAAAAGAAGCAGTTTTCCAGGAAAACATATTGTGCAACTTAGCGATTTAGATACCATCGTCCCAACAAAGGTACTTGCTTTTGTGCAACACCTGGACCTGATGGAAGAGCTATAGGCGAAGAAGGGAGCACAATACATCTATTTGGTCGCAGTGTATTTACCCCCAATATAATAATAATAATAAATGTGGAATGTCAATTGCTACCTTCGTACCAAATTTGATGACTCTAGCTCGAAGTTTGTAAAAGGTGGGGAAAACGGGGCTGGGGGTGGTATGGAAGGGCGTGGCATCCACATTTTCGCTGCAGATCTATGTGGATTGTCAATAGCCACCTTCATACCAAATTTGGTGACTCTAGCTCAAAGTTTGTAAAATGTGGGTAAAGGGGGGCTGGGAGCGGTATGGGTGGACGTTGCATCCAAATTTTTGCTGCAGATCTTTGTGAAATGTCAATTGCTATCTTCCTTCCGAATTTGGTGACTTTAGCTCGAAGTTTGTAAAAAGTGGTGAATGGGGGGCTGGGGGCGGTATGGGTGGGCGTGGCATCCAAAGTTTTGCTGCAGATCTATGTGGAATGTCAATTGCTACTGTCATACTTAAATTGGTGACTCTAGCTCAGAGTTTGTAAGAGCTGTGGAGAGGGGAGCTGGGGGCAGTTTGGGTTGGTGTGGCATCCAAAGTTTTTATGCAGATCAATGTGGAATGTCAATTGCTACTCTTATATCAAATTTGGTGACTCTTGCTCAACGTTTTTTTAAGGTGGGGACAGGGGGAAATGGTTGGTCGTGGCTCCAAAACGTTGATGCAGATTTTTTGGGGTACGTGCCAGCTATTTTCCTACCAAATTTGGTGACTCTAGCTCCACAACTCTGGAAGATAAACGCATTCCCGTTTTTGACGAAGCGTTGTGGCGGATGGGGCGGCTATTGTGGTATTGGTGGGCGTGGCATCCAAACTTATGATTCAGTTTTTGGGGGGTCATCATCACCTATCTTGGCACCAAATTTGATGGCTATAGCTCAAAAACTGTGGGAGAGATAGGGTTTTTTGATTTTAAAATACGGGGCGAGGGGGCAGAATGGGTAGGCGTGGTTCCAAAATTTTTGATGCAGTTTTTT
This sequence comes from Scaptomyza flava, assembly GCA_030179655.1. Taxonomy (NCBI): domain Eukaryota; kingdom Metazoa; phylum Arthropoda; class Insecta; order Diptera; family Drosophilidae; genus Scaptomyza; species Scaptomyza flava. The sequence goes on from JARNME010000404.1 coordinate 62,159,690, forward strand.
GGGGGTTGCTAGTAGCTATCTTCTTGCTAAATCGTGGATTTATCGGTTTTGATTTATGGAATTTATCGAATTTATTTATTACCTTCGCTATCGAAGGTAAAGAGTATAATGGGTTTGTGCAATGTCCGTCATTGTGTCTGTCCGTCTGTATGAACGCAACTTTTTCCACACCCTTCAAACCAGAGAATTATCTTTATCTATGATGGGATAGTAAATTAAAGTGTCAAAATTGGTGTTCTACCATACCATACCATACCGATAAATCCACATATTTCGCACATCCTTACAGCAAGAACTACCAAATTTGGTAAGAAGATAGCTTCTAGCAACTCCCAAAAAAATACATCAAAATCAAATTTTGGAGCCACGCCCACCAATTCCGTCCCCAGCCATATTTATTTATTGTCAGTTTAGAGCAGCTGACATTAAAATGAAATCAATTTTAGTTTAAATTAATAATTAAATTAAGTAAAGTATAGAATAACTGGCTGTTCCTTTCCACTCTTCGCTGTGGCATATTCTGAATCCACGTATAAGAAATGAACACAGCAAATCATAATTTTTAAAAACGTTTAATTTTAATTATACGCACAATACTTGAGGCCATACAATATTTTTTGTTCCTCCGCGCGACATATAACTGTCCATGTGAGAAGCAGTCCGCATCTAAATCGACGATGGTATTGCTCATGTCTATCTACTGTTATCTGTGTACGAAGTTCAGCTACCCTTATCCTACTTTGTTCACTCCTCTGCGCGCGAAGCAAATCTGATGCTGCAGACCTTGAGCCTGGCGGCACGGCTTTCTGCTAATTCCATGATAATCCTCTGCCGTTGCCTTAACCGATCCGTCTCTCGCACCAATTTCCGCTCTTCCGCAGTCCTATTAGAAACCTGGATTCTCACTCTTTCTGCGCGACGAGTACGACTACCCAAATTCGCTTTTTTGGGAGGCATTATTTCGTAAACGTTTCGCGATTAAAAATAAAATTGTATAGAAGAATATTTTGGAGATTTTTTGTTGTTGTCGCCTCAAGCATGAAACGAATATTAATTCCAGCTGCGAAAAAAGACCCCACGTAGTCGATTACCTCTCCCTGAGTTTGCTTCCCCACTACCTTCGAAAATGCAGCACGATTCCCATTACATTTACTATTTAATGTTGCTTGGCCGCTTTTTTGAGTGAACGCCTACAATCTCATCGAGAAAGTGGGCAACAAAAGCCGAGTTCATTTTGAGCTTCCATTACACCCAGCTATACAATATCTAAATTGTAATGCTGGTTCTGGGCATACCGACCACTCCACGATGCACAATTTGAAAACTGTGTGCGTACTTGTAACTCTAATGCTGCACTGAGCAGTAAACCCTAGAATGAAATGTATACTAGGCTGTAATGAGACTGCTGCACTGAGCACTATACAACGAGATGGGAGGTAAATTAATCTACAATACTAATTGGGTTAAATATATAATATTATTTATTTATTTGGTAAATTATTTTCCTTGTCTATAATTTCTAAATTTTTTAAGGCTTAAATTTTGGCATCATTCTTCTGTTTTGAGAGGCTTTTGTACTTGAAAAGCGTGCCGTATGCTTCATGCTATTTTTGGCTGTTGATATGGTTGTTGGCAGCACCTAGAAATTTAAAATACTTTTCACTTTTTTACATGTTTTTATTTAACTTGACTTGTCTGTCTGTTTGTTTATTTGTTTGTTTGTTTGTTTGTACTGGATTCTTGTAATCAAATTTTCACCAAGTTCCCGACCAACTAGAACTCTGAAATTTTCACCAAAGATGTGTTTCAGATGACAATTCATGTTTTTAAAGTTTTTGGCACGATAAAATATGTCATATCATGTGAAAACCACAAAAAAACCAGTTTTCCCTTTTGATTAACTTACTAATTTGACTTGTAAAATTGACGAGCTCTGGTGGCATAGAGAGAAGACTGCCGCTTCCTTTTTATACTCTTAACCCATAAAATGGGTAAATAAGGGTATAATGGTTTTGTGCAAAAGTATGTAACAGGCAGAAGAAAGCATCTTCGACCCTATAAAGTATATATATTCTTGATCAGCATCAATAGTCGAGTCGATTTAGTCATGTCCGTCTGTACGTCTGTATGAACGCGTGGATCTCAGAGACTGCAAAAGCTAGAAACTTCAGATTTTGTATATATGCTCTCCTATATAATGACCAGAACAAGTTTGCTTCAAATTATCGATAACTATTCTGGTTTCCGATTCACACATGGTATCGACAAAAAAAAATATCGAATTTGGAAAAATGAGGGTTGAAAGAATGGGTAACGAAAGGTCTTTTCTGAAAATTTCGTCCAAATCCAAGAAACACCGGAGATATCGAGCTTAATCGATTGAAATTAAGTCAGTATGCAGTAGTGCATTCACTTTTATACCCCGAGCCCATGAAATGGTTTGTAACTTAAGGTTTCAAATTTAATTTCTCTTATAACATTGTTAACGAGAACTCTTCCTGTTTTCGAAATACACATGTAACTGATTACAGAAAAACCGTGAACAATTTTAAAAGTGAAGTAATTTTTGAAGATTCTTATATTATATTGATCATCTCTAAAATTTTCACTATAACCGGCTTAAAAACACCGATGGTATGCCAAAAAGTATAATCGCAAAAGCCAAACCAGATAGCTGGAGGCACAAGCGTTTTCTTGATATGCAAGCAAACGTACCCTTAGTGTCCGACAAGTGCAGCGTTAGGTGCGTGCGAAGTGGGTTTTTACCCACATGCACATCTATTGCTCAATAAGGTAAAAGGGTTCTTTTGTTAAGCAAATGTCGCGGGCCTGGGCTTTTTCCTAAAATTTAAGGTTGGTAATGAATAAAAAACTTGGCCGCTTTGAACGACCTGTGTACCAGTACCTGTGTTAGCCACAATACGTATGAACTAAAAAAAACCTTTTGCATCAGCACTTCCACTTTGTAATCTACCTGATAATACTTGCCTGCTATTTGGTGTTTTTAACTTAAAACCTTTTTTGGGAAAGTTTTCAATAAAAAGGTCAAGACTTGGCATTATGCAAAAAAAGGCTGAAAATCAGACTTCTTGAATGGCCTTACGACAGGCGCTGATTTAGTTAACTGCAAACTTTTGTTCCGTACGGTTGTGTAAAAAATTTGCTGTGATTATTTTTATACCCTTAACCCATAAAATGGGTAAATAAGGGTATACTGGTTTTGTGCAAAAGTGTGTAACAGGCAGAAGGAAGCATCTCCGACCCTATAAAGTGTATATATTCTTGATCAGCATCAACAGCCGAGACGATATAGCCATGTCCGTCTGTCTGTCCGTCTGTCCGTCTGTACGTCTGTCTGTCTGTATGAACGCGTGGATCTCAGAGACTACAAGAGCTAGAGACTTCTGATTTTGTATTAAAGTTCTCCTATACCATGAGCAGAACAAGTTTGCTTCAAATTATCGATTACTATTCTGTTTTCCGATATACACATAATATCGATAACAATAAAATATCGAATTTGGAAAATCTAAAAATGAGGGTTGAAGTAATGGATAATGATAGAACTTTTCTGAAAAGATATTGAACTTAATCGATGGAAGCTAAGCCAGTATACCAAAGTCTTATATAAATTAAATATATTTATTGCAACTGGGTTCAGGGTATCTTCTAGTCGGGCTCTCCCGACTAGATCCTTCTTACTTGTTTTTATGTGCTAACTAATTAACTGTGTTTTTTACATAATTGTTTACAAGTGATTCGCGTGTTAACTATCCCTCCACAAAAAGGATTTGGAATAAAAACGCAAGTCTTCTTTGATTATTTTTTCAAATCCTTAAGTCTTTTTCAAGACTTCATATAATTTTTTAAAAAATTTTTGTGTTTTACAGTTATATATCATTATTATTTGTTGCAGTTGTATAGTATATCGATATTATTTGTTACAAATTCATAATCCATTATTATTTTTTACAGATTTATAAATCATTATTATTTTTTACAGCTTTATATACAATAAATATATTTTTTTCACCTACCCTTGACAAAACTTGACCAACTATGCCTAGAGTAAACAGAGTTTCAGCAGCCACGACGGACAGATTCTCAAATTAGGCAACATGAACAAACTGACAATACTTTACGCCGATCGAGGCGAAGACAAGAAAATTGAGGGCATACAATATTTTTTGTTCCTCCGCGCGACATATAACTGTCCATGTGAGAAGCAGTCCGCATCTAAATCGACGATGGTATTGCTCATGTCTATCTACTGTTATCTGTGTACGAAGTTCAGCTACCCTTATCCTACTTTGTTCACTCCTCTGCGCGCGAAGCAAATCTGATGCTGCAGACCTTGACTCTCCTGCTCGCAATCGCCTATCCTCAAGCCTGGCGGCACGGCTTTCTGCTAATTCCATGATAATCCTCTGCCGTTGCCTTAACCGATCCGTCTCTCGCACCAATTTCCGCTCTTCCGCAGTCCTATTAGAAACCTGGATTCTCACTCTTTCTGCGCGACGAGTACGACTACCCAAATTCGCTTTTTTGGGAGGCATTATTTCGTAAACGTTTCGCGATTAAAAATAAAATTGTATAGAAGAATATTTTGGAGATTTTTTGTTGTTGTCGCCTCAAGCATGAAACGAATATTAATTCCAGCTGCGAAAAAAGACCCCACGTAGTCGATTACCTCTCCCTGAGTTTGCTTCCCCACTACCTTCGAAATGCAGCACGATTCCCATTACATTTACTATTTAATGTTGCTTGGCCGCTTTTTTGAGTGCACGCCTACAATCTCATCGAGAAAGTGGGCAACAAAAGCCGAGTTCATTTTGAGCTTCCATTACACCCAGCTATACAATATCTAAATTGTAATGCTGGTTCTGGGCATACCGACCACTCCACGATGCACAATTTGAAAACTGTGTGCGTACTTGTAACTCTAATGCTGCACTGAGCAGTAAACCCTAGAATGAAATGTATACTAGGCTGTAATGACTGCTGCACTGAGCACTATACAAAGAGATGGGAGGTAAATTAATCTACAATACTAATTGGGTTAAATATATAATATTATTTATTTATTTGGTAAATTATTTTCCTTGTCTATAATTTCTAAATTTTTTAAGGCTTAAATTTTGGCATCATTCTTCTGTTTTGAGAGGCTTTTGTACTTGAAAAGCGTGCCGTATGCTTCATGCTATTTTTGGCTGTTGATATGGTTGTTGGCAGCACCTAGAAATTTAAAATACTTTTCACTTTTTTACATGTTTTTATTTAACTTGACTTGTCTGTCTGTTTGTTTATTTGTTTGTTTGTTTGTTTGTACTGGATTCTTGTAATCAAATTTTCACCAAGTTCCCGACCAACTAGAACTCTGAAATTTTCACCAAAGATGTGTTTCAGATGACAATACATGTTTTTAATGTTTTTGGCACGATAAAATATGTAATATCATGTAAAAACCACAAAAAAACTGTTTTCCCTTTTGATTAACTTACTAATTTGACTTGTAAAATTGACGAGCTCTGGTGGCATAGAGAGAAGACTGCCGCTTCATAGGCTGAAGATCGTAGGTTCGATCTCTGACCGAGTCATACATCCTCTTTTATTTTTATTATTTTATTTTATAAACTTTTTTAAACTATCGATTACATATGCAACAAAGCGCATAAAAGCATGTCTTCAACATTTTTTTGATTTACTTGTTATTTAATGCATATTAAACTAAAAGTTCTAAACACTTACCAATTACTTTGATTTTAAGAACAAAATTCTTTTAATTTACTTAAAAAATAGAATTATTTTTTAGTGAGATACGCACAGCTCAGCCGAAAAATTGAACTGACGACGCGTGCTAAAGGCAAAGTCAAACAAAGCAAAGGGATAAACCGAAAATGCCACGTCATGCTAACATGCATACATTCATTTTTACACTTGAATGCAGAGCTCGCAAGAAATGCTCGACACTTTCAGAATGTCCGAAAAAAACCACTCTCATTGGGACATAATGTAAAAGCGTTATTTTCGTTTTCGTTTTGCTCGTGTCTTCTGAGGAGAGTTTTGGGTGATCACAAACGCAAAAGCCTCTTTTGCGTATGTATGCGTGTTTTTGTGTGTTTTGCTTGGGTGTGTCCGTCGGTTTACTAGTCTAGTAAAAAAAAATTACACACATACATACATGCATAAGGAAAAGACACTTTTTGCTTCCACTTTTAACATTTTGCTCATTTGCGGAGGCTCATTTGATGCGCAACGAAAATTTGTCTCTTCTCAAGTTGTTATTGCACGACTGTTTCGTTTGTTTGATCAATAGAAAACACAAAACAGAGAACACAAAAGAACCGAAAAAGTGTTTTGCTCAGAGAGAGAGAGACGGAGGGCGCGTTATTATACCCTGAACCCATAAAATGGGTAAATAAGGGTATAATGGTTTTGTGCAAAAGTATGAAACAGGCAGAAGGAAGCATCTCCGACCCCATAAAGTATATAAATTCTTGATCAGCATCAACAGTCGAGACGATATAGCCATGTCCGTCAGTCCGTCTGTATGATCGCGTGGATCTCAGAGACTACAAGAGCTAGAGACTTCTGATTTTGTATTTAAGTTCTCCTATACCATGAACAGAACAAGTTTGCTTCAAATTATCGATAACTATTATGGTTTCCGATATGCACATAATATCTATAACAAAAAATATCGAATTTGGAAAATCTAAAAATTAGGGTTGACGTAATGGTTAATGATAGAACTTTTCTGAAAATTTCGTCCAAATCGGTTGAGAAACACCGGAGATATTGAACTTAATCGATTGAAGCTAAGTCAGTATACCAAAATCTTACATAAATTTAATTTATTTATTGCAACTGGGTTCAGGGTATCTTCTAGTCGGGCTCTCCCGACTAGAGCCTTCTTACTTGTTATACCCTTAACCCATAAAATGGGTAAATAAGGGTATAATGGTTTTGTGCAAAAGTATGTAACAGGCAGAAGGAAGCATCTCCGACCCCATAGAGTATATATATTCTTGATCAGCATCAACAGCCGAGACGATATAGCCATGTCCGTCTGTCCGTCCGTCGGGCTGTCTGTTTGAACGCGTAGATCTCAGAGACTACAAGAGCTAGAGACTTCAGATTTTGAATATAAGTTCTCCTATACCATAAGCAGAACAAGTTTGCTTCAAATTATCGATAACTATTCTGGTTTCCGATATACACATAAAATCGATAACAAAAAATATCGAATTTGGAAAATCTAAAAATGAGGGTTGAAGTAATGGGTAATGATAGAACTTTTCTGAAAATTTCGTCCAAATCACCGGAGATATCGCATTTAGTCGATTGAAGCTAAGTCAGTATACCAAAGTCTTACATAAATTTAATTTATTTACTGCAACTGGGTTCAGGGTATCTTCTAGTCGGGCTCTCCCGACTAGAGCATTCTTACTTGTTTTTTTTTCTGTCTTTGTGCGGATTGGAGGTCAATAAAATAATGTGTTGAGCTTCATTTGCGAGCTCTGCTTGTATGCGTGAACGTCATAGAAAATCAAAGATAATTCACGAGCAATAGAATTAACTCAGTAGCCGAAGTAGGAAACGAGTGAAACAACAACAATTCTGTACAAAACTTCCCATTACAGCTTTGATTACAAAAAAGCAACTCGTAACACATTACGTGGGGTCTTTTCGAAATGCATCTAGTATCGAATATGGTGTTCGCCGCTGGGGTTTTATGTTTGCTCTCTTAGTAATGCCTAGGCATTTTATTAAAAGCCTACTGTGGGACAACATGAAACTTATATTTTATAAAACCGATTTTATTCGCGATCGCGGTATGGTATCGACATACAAAGGCGACAAAAACCAAGCTTAGACCTGACTTTATGGTATGCAAAAATGTTGGCTCAAACGAATCAGTAGTTTTCAAATGCATAGAACATGGAGTCATGTAAACAACATTTATATATGTACACCAAATTTGGTAGTTCTAACAGTAAGGATGTGCGAAATATGTGGACTTATCGGTTTTGAGTTATCGAATTTATCGATTGACACTTTAATTTACTATCCCATAGATAAAGAGAATTTGAAAGTTTCAAGTCTCTAGCTTGATGGGTGTGGACATTGCACAAAACCAATATACTCTTGACCTTCGGTAACGAGTATAGAAATGACCCAAAATTTGTTGGGTGTGTTGGCAAAACCAATAAGAATGTATGGATATACAATCTTATTGATGCAACATTCCCGATGTTTCAATTATATTCTTGCATTCAGCTTGTAGTGAAATACACCTTTTTAGGGCAAACAGAAGGAATATTAACATAAACAGTGTTTTCATGACACACTTTCGACTACCGCTTATAGAAGCGAATGACATAACCTTTTTTTTCGGGCATGTCACCAGTCAGTTATATTGCCAACGAATTTGGCGACTCTTTCTCAAAAACTGAATAGGATACACGCATTCCCCCTGTTAAAAAGGTTGTGGGGTGTGGGGCATCGTTTGGTGGCGTGGCATCATAATTTTGGTACAGATCTTTGTGGGATGTCACCAGCTATCTTCTTACTAAATTTGGTGACTCAAGAAGGGTGGGGGAGGTGAGTATAGCGGCAGTAAGAGTGGGCGTGTAGTTATGAAGAAAGTTTAGTCTAGTTTCTGGTTAATCACCCCAGAATCACCCCAAAATAATAAAAACAACTTGAATATCCACGCTTTATCTGGTATAAATAATATTCTATCTATATTTTTTTTTCTGTTTGAACTTGGATCTAGTCAGAACAACGGTTGCAGCGATAGCGGCGTAAAAAGCATCGTGAATAAACAATACAACTCCCCGGTTGGTATTTATAGCGATGAATCTATAGCGGAAACACTTTCAGTCCAGGCTGAGGTTAATCAAAACCCTTGCTATACCATTTTATTTTTTTCGATAAAAGTTTAAAGAGAAACATTTAAAAACGTTGTAATCTGAAGCAACCAATTGATGAATACGCTGATACCAATGTAAAAAATGGTGAGCACGGCCATCAATAATTGTTTGACGAAGATCTTTGGGAGACGTCAACTACTATATTGTCACCAAACTTGGTGACTCTAGCTTAAAAATTGTAGAAGATATGGGGATTTCCGGGAGTTAAAGGCGGTTGGCAGGCGTAAGTGTGACAATGAAATTCAAGACTTAAGGGCCCATTACCAACTTACTTCAAACAAAATTTGGTTTCTCGCTGCAAAGCTGTGAAAAATAAGGGCGAATTCCATTTTGAAGGCTGGGGGTGAGAGTGCAAGAACATTATTTGATGCGGTTATTTTGGAATTACCACCATCATTCTTGTCACCAAATTTCATGGGTCTAGCTCATAAACTGTGAAAGCCATGGGCGTTACTGTTTTTTTATACCCTTAACCCATAAAATGGGTAAATAAGGGTATAATGGTTTTGTGCAAATGTATGTAACAGGCAGAAGGAAACATCTCCGACCCCATAAAGTACATATGTTCTTGATCAGCATCAACAGCCGAGACGATATAGCCATGTCAGTCTGCCCGTCTGTCTGTCCGTCTGTCCGTCTGTCTGTCTGTCTGTCCGTCTGTATGAACGCGTGGATCTAAGAGACTACAAGAGTTCCCCTATACCATAAGCAGAACAAGTTTGCTTCAAATTATTGATAACTGTTCTGGTTTCCGATATACACATAATATCGATAACAAAAAATAGCGAATTTTGAAAGTGTAAAAATTAGGGTTGAAGTAATGGGTAACTATAGAACTTTTCTGAAAATTTCGTCCAAATCGGTTAAGAAACACCGCAGATATCAAATTTTATCGATTGAAGTTAAGTCAGTATAGTCAAAGTCAATTATAAATTTAATTTATTTATTGCAACTGGGTTCAGGGTATCTTCTAGTCGGGCTCTCCCGACTTGAGCCTTCTTACTTGTTTTATTACTATTCATTGTTATTATGTGGGTGGTCGGGTAGAAAGGGGTCGGCTTGGCAACAAAGTGTTTGATGCAGTTTTCTAATCGACGCTAGTATCTATCTTTTCACTTAACTTGATAAATTAGCTATAAGAATGTGGTTTCAACGATTTCCCATTCCTAGTGGCCGTTCCATCCCAATCTTGACACTGGTTCGCACCAGCCCGTAGACAAAAATATTTGCAATACTTGAAGTCTCTAGCTTGAAGGGTGTCGAAAAAAATTCCTTTTTCAGGGACGGACGGACTGATAGCATGAGCGATAGCGAGAGCACAACACAAAACTACGGCGTAGCGTAGCATTTTCAAACGCTGGACACGAGTGACATGTATGTTCATATCTATATATTAGTAATTAGAAATTTAAGATTTTATTGCTAAAGATAACATGTCGGTCACATACTTAAAGACTGACATAAGTGAATACAAGTGATTTCGCAGAAAATGCGTTTTGAGTTATAAATTTACTCGCAGATTGAAAAAAAACAAGTGCCGCATAGTTAAATTTGGCTATGCCAAGACTATGATACCCTTCACACATGGATTAATTATACCCTGTACGGGCGATGTACTAGCATCTGCGTAGAGTCCTTAACCCATAAAATGGGTAAAAGAGGGTATAATGGTTTTGTGCAAAGGTATGTAACAGGCAGAAGGAAGCATCTCCGACCCCATAAAGTATATATATTCTTGATCAGCATCAACAGCCGAGACGATATAGCCATGTCCGTCTTTCCGTCCGTCGGTCTGTCTGTTTGAACGCGTAGATCTCAGAGACAACAAGAGCTACAGACTTCAGATTTTGAATATAAGTTCTCCTATACCATAAGCAGAACAAGTTTGCTTCAAATTATCGATAACTATTCTGGTTTCCGATATACACATAATATCGATAACAAAAAATATCGAATTTGGAAAATCTAAAAATGAGGGTTGAAGTAATGGGTAATGATAGAACTTTTCTGAAAATTTCGTCCAAATCGGTTGAGAAACACCGGAGATATTGAACTTAATCGATTGAAGCTAAGTCAGTATACCAAAATCTTACATAAATTTAATTTATTTATTGCAACTGGGTTCAGGGTATCTTCTAGTCGGGCTCTCCCGACTAGAGCCTTCTTACTTGTTATACCCTAAACCCATAAAATGGGTAAATAAGGGTATAATGGTTTTGTGCAAATGTATGTAACAGGCAGAAGGAAGCATCTCCGACCCCATAGAGTATATATATTCTTGATCAGCATCAACAGCCGAGACGATATAGCCATGTCCGTCTGTCCGTCCGTCGGTCTGTCTGTTTGAACGCGTAGATCTCAGAGACTACAAGAGCTAGAGACTTCAGATTTTGAATATAAGTTCTCCTATACCATAAGCAGAACAAGTTTGCTTCAAATTATCGATAACTATTCTGGTTTCCGATATACACATAATATCGATAACAAAAAATATCGAATTTGGAAAATCTAAAAATGAGGGTTGAAGTAATGGGTAATGATAGAACTTTTCTGAAAATTTCGTCCAAATCGGTTGAGAAACACCGGAGATATCGTATTTAGTCGATTGAAGCTAAGTCAGTATACCAAAGTCTTACATAAATTTAATTTATTTACTGCAACTGGGTTCAGGGTATCTTCTAGTCGGGCTCTCCCGACTAGAGCATTCTTAATTGTTTTTTTTTTTCTGTCTTTGTGCGGATTGGAGGTCAATAAAATAATGTGTTGAGCTTCATTTGCGAGCTCTGCTTGTATGCGTGAACGTCATAGAAAATCAAAGATAATTCACGAGCAATAGAATTAACTCAGTAGCCGAAGTAGGAAACGAGTGAAACAACAACAATTCTGTACAAAACTTCCCATTACAGCTTTGATTACAAAAAAGCAACTCGTAACACTTACGTGGGGTCTTTTCGAAATGCATCTAGTATCGAATATGGTGTTCGCCGCTGGGGTTTTATGTTTGCTCTCTTAGTAATGCCTAGGCATTTTATTAAAAGCCTACTGTGGGACAACATGAAACTTATATTTTATAAAACCGATTTTATTCGCGATCGCGGTATGGTATCGACATACAAAGGCGACAAAAACCAAGCTTAGACCTGACTTTATGGTATGCAAAAATGTTGGCTCAAACGAATCAGTAGTTTTCAAATGCATAGAACATGGAGTCATGTAAACAACATTTATATATGTACACCAAATTTGGTAGTTCTAACAGTGAGGATGTGCGAAATATGTGGACTTATCGGTTTTGAGTTATCGAATTTATCGATTGACACTTTAATTTACTATCCCATAGATAAAGAGAATTTGAAAGTTTCAAGTCTCTAGCTTGATGGGTGTGGACATTGCACAAAACCAATATACTCTTGACCTTCGGTAACGAGTATAGAAATGACCCAAAATTTGTTGGGTGTGTTGGCAAAACCAATAAGAATGTATGGATATACAATCTTATTGATGCAACATTCCCGATGTTTCAATTATATTCTTGCATTCAGCTTGTAGTGAAATACACCTTTTTAGGGCAAACAGAAGGAATATTAACATAAACAGTGTTTTCATGACACACTTTCGACTACCGCTTATAGAAGCGAATGACATAACCTTTTTTTTCGGGCATGTCACCAGTCAGTTATATTGCCAACGAATTTGGCGACTCTTTCTCAAAAACTGAATAGGATACACGCATTCCCCCTGTTAAAGAGGTTGTGGGGTGTGGGGCATCGTTTGGTGGCGTGGCATCATAATTTTGGTACAGATCTTTGTGGGATGTCACCAGCTATCTTCTTACTAAATTTGGTGACTCAAGCTCAAAATATTTACGCATACCAGTTTTTGAAAAGAAGGGTGGGGGAGGTGAGTATAGCGGCAGTAAGAGTGGGCGTGTAGTTATGAAGAAAGTTTAGTCTAGTTTCTGGTTAATCACCCCAGAATCACCCCAAAATAATAAAAACAACTTGAATATCCACGCTTTATCTGGTATAAATAATATTCTATCTATATTTTTTTTCTGTTTGAACTTGGATCTAGTCAGAACAACGGTGGCAGCGATAGCGGCGTAAAAAGCATCGTGAATAAACAATACAACTCCCCGGTTGGTATTTATAGCGATGAATCTATAGCGGAAACACTTTCAGTCCAGGCTGAGGTTAATCAAAACCCTTGCTATACCATTTTATTTTTTTCGATAAAAGTTTAAAGAGAAACATTTAAAAACGTTGTAATCTGAAGCAACCAATTGATGAATACGCTGATACCAATGTAAAAAATGGTGAGCACGGCCATCAATAATTGTTTGACGAAGATCTTTGGGAGACGTCAACTACTATATTGTCACCAAACTTGGTGACTCTAGCTTAAAAATTGTAGAAGATATGGGGATTTCCGGGAGTTAAAGGCGGTTGGCAGGCGTAAGTGTGACAATGAAATTCAAGACTTAAGGGCCCATTACCAACTTACTTCAAACAAATTTGGTTTCTCGCTGCAAAGCTGTGAAAAATAAGGGCGAATTCCATTTTGAAGGCTGGGGGTGAGAGTGCAAGAACATTATTTGATGCGGTTATTTTGGAATTACCACCATCATTCTTGTCACCAAATTTCATGGGTCTAGCTCATAAACTGTGAAAGCCATGGGCGTTACTGTTTTTTTATACCCTTAACCCATAAAATGGGTAAATAAGGGTATAATGGTTTTGTGCAAATGTATGTAACAGGCAGAAGGAAACATCTCCGACCCCATAAAGTACATATGTTCTTGATCAGCATCAACAGCCGAGACGATATAGCCATGTCAGTCTGTCCGTCTGTCTGTCCGTCTGTCCGTCTGTCTGTCTGTCTGTCCGTCTGTATGAACGCGTGGATCTAAGAGACTACAAGAGTTCCCCTATACCATAAGCAGAACAAGTTTGCTTCAAATTATTGATAACTGTTCTGGTTTCCGATATACACATAATATCGATAACAAAAAAATAGCGAATTTTGAAAGTGTAAAAATTAGGGTTGAAGTAATGGGTAACTATAGAACTTTTCTGAAAATTTCGTCCAAATCGGTTAAGAAACACCGCAGATATCAAATTTTATCGATTGAAGTTAAGTCAGTATAGTCAAAGTCAATTATAAATTTAATTTATTTATTGCAACTGGGTTCAGGGTATCTTCTAGTCGGGCTCTCCCGACTTGAGCCTTCTTACTTGTTTTATTACTATTCATTGTTATTATGTGGGTGGTCGGGTAGAAAGGGGTCGGCTTGGCAACAAAGTGTTTGATGCAGTTTTCTAATCGACGCTAGTATCTATCTTTTCACTTAACTTGATAAATTAGCTATAAGAATGTGGTTTCAACGATTTCCCATTCCTAGTGGCCGTTCCATCCCAATCTTGACACTGGTTCGCACCAGCCCGTAGACAAAAATATTTGCAATACTTGAAGTCTCTAGCTTGAAGGGTGTCGAAAAAAATTCCTTTTTCAGGGACGGACGGACTGATAGCATGAGCGATAGCGAGAGCACAACACAAAACTACGGCGTAGCGTAGCATTTTCAAACGCTGGACACGAGTGACATGTATGTTCATATCTATATTATTTAGTATATTAGAAAATTTTAAGATTTTATTGCTAAAGATAACATGTCGGTCACATACTTAAAGACTGACATAAGTGAATACAAGTGATTTCGCAGAAAATGCGTTTTGAGTTATAAATTTACTCGCAGATTGAAAAAAAACAAGTGCCGCATAGTTAAATTTGGCTATGCCAAGACTATGATACCCTTCACACATGGATTAATTATACCCTGTACGGGCGATGTACTAGCATCTGCGTAGAGTCCTTAACCCATAAAATGGGTAAAAGAGGGTATAATGGTTTTGTGCAAAGGTATGTAACAGGCAGAAGGAAGCATCTCCGACCCCATAAAGTATATATATTCTTGATCAGATCCGTCTGTCCGTCCGTCTGTCCGTATGTATGAACGCGTGGATCTCAGAGACTACAAGAGCTAGACACTTCAGTTTATAATATAAGTTCTCCTATACCATAAGCAGAACAAGTTTGTTTCAAATTATCGATAATTTTTCTTGTTTCCGATATACACACGGTATCGATATCAAAAATATCGAGTTTGGAAAATGTAAAAATGGTGGTTAAAATAATGAGTAACGATATAACTTTTCTGAAAATTTCGTTCAAATCGGTTAAGAAACACCGGAGATATCGAATTTAATAGATTGAAGTTAAGTCAGTAGACCAAAGTCTTATATAAATTTTATATAAGGGAGAAGCCCTTATGGTGGACACTGTCTCTAAGTCGGACACCCCCTCTATTTTGGCGAGCTTTGATGCTAGCGCGGTCTCATTTCTGTGATTGATCGCTCTCAGTGCCAGCTTGCCTCATATGTAGCCTACAGGTGTTGATACTTAGTTTTGGATGCTCCAGAGACAAAAAATAAAATACCGATATTTTGATGTAAGCTTTGTATCTTTTCAATGCGTTTGTGATTGTATTATTTCAAGTTTCAGCAAAGGGAAATATATTGTATCTTATTCGTTTATTCATGTCCTTTCATAATCTGTAATCCAACATTTTTTCTGTTCAATATTTTGGGTTTTACATTAATTAATGTGAAATTATGTTTATGCGTGCTCATTTTTCGAATGCGCTCATTCGATGTGCCACACTTTAACACTTATCGATATTTGTATATCGTATCATTATGTTTCATCTCTACTCCAAAACGAACACGGGCGCCACAATGATTTCACAACGTAAATTACTCGCTGCAATTAAAATGGTTTTAATTGATAATGCAAAGCACAGTCTTAACGGCTGAAGAAGAAGTCTCTTTGTTGCTAGTGCGATCGGAGAAGAGAAAAGCAAACGAAGATAGAAAAAAATCTAAAATGCCAGTCAAAATATTATCACCTGCAAAAAGACACAGGAAAAGAATCTATGTAACAGACGTAGACTTCTGCATTATTTGCAAGAAGGATATGCCCTTAAAATGCACAAAAATAAATTCCGTTGCGTACAATGTTTGTAAGCGTGAGGTGCATTTGAAATGTGCTTATATTTCCAAAAGTTATGTTACTTGCGCCAATTGCGATACCAATTGAGCAGAAGAAGCAACATAAAGTTAAATAAAGAACAAGTGGAAACGTTGCAGTCGGACGCAACCGACTGCGGTATACTCGATACCAGTATTACAAATTTTGATGCCCATCCATTTTGGATGTCAATTGCTATCTTCATACCAAATTTGGTGACTCTAGCTCGAAGTTTGTATAAAGTGGGGAAAGGTGGGCTGGGGGCAGTATGGGTGGAATTGCATCCAAATTTTTGATGCAGATCTTTGTGGAATGTCAATTGCTATCTTCATAACAAATTTGGTGACTCTAGCTCAAAGTTTGTAAAAGTGGGGAAAAGGGGGCTGGAGGCGGTATGGTTGGGCGTGGCATTCAAATTTTTGGTGCAGATCTATGTGGGATGTCAATTGCTACCTTCATACCAAATTTGGTGACTCTAGCTCGAAGTTTGTATAAAGTGGGGAAAGGGGGGCTGGGGGCGGTATGTTTGGGCGTGGCATCCAAATTTTTGCTGCAGATCCTTGTGGAATGTCAAATGCTACCTTCATACCAAATTTGGTAACTCTAGCTCAAAGTTTGTATAAGGTGGGGAAAGGGGGGCGGAATGGATGGGCTAGGCTCCAAAACTTTGATGCAGATTGTTGGGGGTCGTTGCCAGCTATCTTCCTACCAAATTTGGTGGCTCTAGCTCCACTACTCTGGAACATACACGCATTCCCGTTTTTGACGAAGCGTTGGGGCAGATGGGGGTGGCTAGGGCGGTATTGGTGGGCGTGGCATCCAAACTTTTGATGCAGTTTTTGGGGGGTCATCATCATCTATCTTAGCACCAAATTTGGTGACTCTAGCTAAAAAACTGTGGGAGATATTGGCTTTTCTGATTTCTAAATGCGGGGGGCTGGGGGCGGGATGGGTGGGCGTGGATCCAAAACTTTGATGCAGTTCTTTTGGGGTCGTTACCAGCTATCTTCCTACCAAATTTGGTGGCTCTAGCTCCTCTACTCTGGAAGATACACGCATTCCCGTTTTTTACGAAGCGTTGGGGCATCTGGGGGCGGCTAGGGCGGTATTGGTGGGCGTGGCATCCAAACATTTGGTGCAGTTTTTGGGGGGTCATCATCAGCTAAACTGGCACCAAATTTGGTGGCTCTAGCTCAAAAAATGTTGGAGCTATATGCTTTTTTGACTATAAATTGCGGGGGGTTGGGGCGGAATGAATGGGCGTGGCTCCAAAATTTTTGATGCAGTTTTTTTGGGGTTTCTATTAGCTATCTTCCCTCCAAATTTGGTAGTTCTAGCTGTAAGGATGTGCGAAATATGTGGACTTATCGGTTTTGAGTTATCGAATTTATCGATTTGCCAGCCCCCCAGTTATCGTAGAACCCCCATCTTGACATTTTAATTTACTATCCCATAGATAATGAGAATTGGAAAGTTTCAAGTCTCTAGCTTGAAGGGTGTGCAAAAAAAACTTGCAACCATACGGACGGACAGACGGACAGACACAATGACGGACATTGCACAAAACCTATTTACTCTTTACCTTCGGTATCGAGTATAAAAATAGAAAAAATTAAACTATTATTTAGTTATAACATAATTTATGTTTCGCGCCATTTTAATTAGGTATGTGAGCAATGTTGAGCGTGCGATACATTAATCGCAACATCGCTGCATCGCTTGCGATACTGTTTATTACGAATAATAAAATTTAATAATTATAAAATTCGTTTGTTTATGACTGTTTAATCGCATGAAATACAAAAACATAAAAAAAAACAATAACTTGCCATTTTATTTTATTTTATTGAGTGGTTTTTCACAAGATAAAAGGGGGTGTCCACCATAGGGGCACATGTTTGAAAATCGTGATTTTGACTTTTTTCATTAAATGTTATATATCTCTCAAAACATGAATGGAATGTGTATAATGCCTTACATTGATCAATGCGCAATTGAACTAGCTTTCTTCTGATACCAACAGCTAAACTTTAAGTGGATTTCTGACAGTTTAATGTCATAAAAACCTTAGGGGTGTCCACCATTAGGGCTTCTCCCTTATATATTGCAACTGGGTTCAGGGTACCTAGTAGTCGGGCTCTCCCAACTAGAGCCTTCTTAGGAGGCGTCCATAAATTACGTGATGGGTTGGAGGGAGTCAATTTAAATCTTTCCAAATCTCACTTGTGGAGAGGGGGGGGGGGGGGGGGTTCAACAAATATCGCGGGCTCTCCCGACAAGAGCCTTCTTAGGCGGCGTCCATAAATTACGTGTGGTGTTCAAGGGGAGGGAGGGAGTCAAGTTAAATCTTTCCAAATCTCACTTGATGGAGAGGGTGGGTTTTTAACAAATATCAAGTAATTTTTTTTCAATAGTATGTGTGTGAAAGTAAAGTTAATTTTTCTAAAATAAAAATATGGCGAAATTTTACGCAATGGTGTCTGTCGTACTCGCCCGAAAGAAAAGTTGTCAACCGCTCTGATTTTTTATCAGCGAAGTTGATGTTGAAATCGCCAGCCAAGATCTAGATTCGGAGAAATGTAAATTGCTACCACGACTATGTGTAGGCCATTTCTTAGTTTGTACACACACGCACAAATATCTCCAACATTTGATCGGCTAACATTAACATCGCTTACGTCAAGATTCGGAGTCATAATGTTAACAACATTATTATTATTTTGGTAAATAGCTACCCCACCTTTTGGAACAGTATCTCGTTTGAACTGAACAATACAACTGAAATTAGGTATTTCAATCGGATTATAATGCCCCATGCAAGTTTCGGTAAGAAGTAACACAATTGTTTGTCTCGATGTATAAAACGTGTTATGGGTCAGTAGCACGCCTATCAGTACGCCGAATTCGCTGGTAGCTTGTATGAATAGAGTAACAGTAACACCATCTCTGTATATTCGAAACTGACCGCCGTAGATTTTCGGAAAATATAGTTCTTCCGCATGTTCATCCATTAAAATACTGATAGGCTTGTTATATTCTCCGGGTGCTAGACTCAAAAAATAATAATCATTCCACAAAAGAGTTTGTTGCTGCGCAACTAAATTGTCCTCAATTGGCACGTGTTCACTTATTTCATCCATATTCATTTGTGAAGTACGTTCATCGCCGGCAAAATAAGATTCGTCGATTTTAATGTCGTGATAAATATAAAGAGGCTCTTATTAATAAGCCCGTGGACAAAACTAGCTCTGTGAATCAACTTCTTCTTCAAACGCACATAAAAGCAATGGTCATTTTGAATGTTTCTTGGGAATTGTTTCACCATTGTATTAACTTCGACAGGAACATGAATTATCTGGCCATAAATACCGTACTGAACATTAAAGTGTCTCAGTCTACGAATTTGCATGAATGGTATTCTCGGTGAAATCAATCGTTGCTCGATAAGGTTTAACGTTGGTAAATATGATGGAATTTTCGGGTATTGAAAACCATTTTTCAAAGATGTATAACACAGCAGACTCCAACACCTGGTGTGTAATTCTAAAAAAATCAAATTCGTTTTATCAAAATATAGAAAGAAAATATAGAAAAAATAAATAAAAATAATTTAAAAAACTTTATAATTAAGAATTTTTAGATTACCTACAGTTTTGTTTTCAAAATACTCTCTTGTTTACTGGTCGAAATTTTCAGGTCTCTTTTCCAACATAGTCTGTCGCAAATTATACAAGAATGACAAAAAGAATTGCTTGTAAAGTCTTTATAAAAATCAATATGACTTGTACAGTGTTAACGATAATTTGTGTAAGCTGGAATAGTACCATCAACAATAAAATCGATAGTACTTTCACCAATTCGCTCTTCTCTATCAATCTCAATTTCATTTTCATGATTTTCATGTTTGTTATGGTAATCTTTGGTAGGATCTTCATCTTTATTAATGCCGTTATTCAACTATTGCGTGATAATACCTTTATAACCAAATGCACTTTGTCTTTTATTCATGCTTTAAAACACTGTATACATAAACTCTACAGTTATTGCAGTAAAGTTATTCACCAGCAACTGAAATTAATTGTTGTACGTAGTGACAGTCTGACACTGACATACAGATGTTTACGTATTCGTAGCAGCGAGTTTCGTACAGTCAGTGTAAGGTTTGTAGCATCGAGCTTACTTTCAAGGTATTGTTATATTTTTCGTTACGAAATTTTTTGATTCGGTCCCCAAGCAAAGCCTGCGATAAAAGCTATACAATAGCTTTAAAAAAAAAGTCTCACGTAATTTATGGACGCTCCCTAAAAGAAATTTTTACTTAATTTTATTACATAAATTTATTTATTTGTTTTAATTTATTTTTTGTTGGGCAGCAATTCCTGACAAAACAATAAGAATGGCTCACATGAAGCCTAAATCAGGTCAATGTTGTCAAAATATGCATAAATTGCTGAACGCTAGTTATTGCTGTAACAACATTTATCATTTTCATTGTTCAAAACTACCGTACGGCCCGTAATTAATAGAAATGCGTAATGGGCTATGTTATAACGATACGGCTGTTGTACGAGGCCATTTTTATACTCGCTACCGAAGGTAAAGAGTACCAAATTTGGTAAGAAGATAGCTTCTAGCAACCCCCAAGAAAACTACATCAAAATCAAATTTTGGAGCCACGGCCATGAATTCCGCCCCCAGCCATATTCATTTATTTATTTATTGTCAGCTTAGAGCAGCTGACATTAAATTAAATCAATTTTGGTTTAAATTAATAATTAAATTAAGTAAAGTATAGAATAACTGGCTGTTCCTTGCCACTCTTCGCTGTGGCATATTCTGAATCCACGTATAAGAAATGAACACAGAAAATCATAATTTTTAAATACGTTTAATTATATTTGTACGCACAATACTTGAGGGCATACAATATTTTTTGTTCCTCCGCGCGACATATAACTGTCCATGTGAGAAGCAATCCGCATCTAAATCGACGATGGTATTTCTCATGTCTATCTACTGTTATCTGTGTACGAAGTTCAGCTACCCTTATCCTACTTTGTTCACTCCTAATCGAGCAAAGCAAACCTGATGCTGCAGACCTTGACTCTCCTGCTCGCAATCGCCTATCCTCAAGCCTGGCGGCACGGCTTTCTGCTAATTCCATGATAATCCTCTGCCGTTGCCTTAACCGATCCGTCTCTCGCACCAATTTCCGCTCTTCCGCAGTCCTATTCGAAACCTGGATTCTCACTCTTTCTGCGCGACGAGTACGACGACCCAAATTCGCTTTTTTCTGGAGGCATTATTTCGTAAACGTTTCGCGATTAAAAACAAAATTTTATAGAAGAAAATTTTGGAGATTTTTTGTTGTTGTCGCCTCAAGCATGAAACGAATATTAATTCAAGCTGCGAAAAAAGACCCCACGTAGTCGATTTCCTCTTCCTGAGTTGTTACTGCTGCACTAAGCAGTACACCCTAGAATGAAATGTATACAAGGCTGTAACTACTGCACTGAGCAGTATACAAAGAGATGGGAGGTATATTAATCTATAATACTAATTGGGTTAAATATATAATATTATTTATTTATTTGGTAAATTATTTTCCTTGTCTATAATTTCTAAATTTTTAAAGGCTTAAATTTTGGCATCATTCTTCTGTTTGAGAGGCTTTTGTACTTGAAAAGCGTGCCGTATGCTTCATGCTATTTTTGGCTGTTGATATGGTTGTTGGCAGCACCTAGAAATTTAAAATACTTTTCACTTTTTATTTAATGCATATTAAACTAAAAGTTGTAAACACTTACCAATTACTTTGATTTTAAGAACAAAATTCTTTTAGTTCACTTAAAAAGAAGTGGAAACGTTGCAGTTGGACGCAACCGACTGCGGCATACTCGATACCAGTATTTAAACTGCTTAAAAAGAGTCCTGATTGCAAAGGGGTACGGACTGGGGAAAGAGGGGCTGGGGGTGTTATGGGTGGGCGTGGCATCCAAAGTTTTACCGCAGATCTATGTGGAATGTCAATTGCTACCTTCATACCAAATTTGGTGACTCTAGCTCAAAGTTTGTTAAAGTTGCGGAAAGGGGGGCTGGGGCGGAATGGGTGGGCGTGGCATACAAATTTTTGCTGCAGATCTATGTGGAATGTCAATTGCTATCTTCATACCAAATTTGGTGACTCTAGCTCAAAGTTTGTAAAACGTGGGAAAAGGGGGGCTGGGAGCGGTATGGGTGGGCGTGGCATCCACATTTTTGATGCAGATCTAAGTGGAATGACCCTGGTCTAAAGAACTTGTGGGATAGTTCGTGGAGGCTAAGCTGTGGCCACCAGGCGGGTCGCAGGTTGCGGATAGCGAACGGCCTCTTTATGAGGTTAGATGCGAATAAGCGAGAATCCTTGCAAATAAGCAGTCCCGGACAAACAGCGAATACGGTACCGGTCACTGTATCGACAAGACGCTTGTGTCGCCGTCTTCAAAGCATAGCCTCACACACTCCCAACTCCCTCACACGTACCCTTCTTCATCCCTTCCGCAATATCTCACTCCGGGCTGGACTAAGGTGTCATTCGAACCGTGCCGAAAGTCAACCTGGCTGGGGGCCCGGATTAAAAACTAGCCCAGTCGCTAACGGTAAGCTCAGGCAGATGGCGACCGCCTGTTCTAATTAGCCTTACCCGGGTACTGCGGATCTCTGCCCGGGTGGACCCCATATTTCTCCGCAACTCGTGGGAACATGACAGGAATCAACAAAAAATAAAAAGTATTTAGGTGTGCAGCAGGATACCCCTGCTTCCATTGTCGCGAGACACTTTAAGGACCGCCTCCTTGAGGGGGAGCGGCCCTCCAATGTGGGACCAGCCCCACGGCGCCCTAACCAGGCGCAGCAAACAAGAAGGCCGCATGCGGCAATAAATACAGCGCGCACACCTACGACGAGGGAAGCCTTACGTCACCGTGTCGCCCAAGCTGCAGGATGAGAAAGCATTACTGGACCATCCCAGCCGATGCGACCGAGGCTTAGCGCTGTTAGGCGACATGGCGTGCAGCACCAGCAGCCACAAGCGCAGCTGCCAAAATTGGGAGAGCTGGGCGGTTTGGATGACCCAAACCGAAAAACGCTGAACGGCTCAAAGACCAAATGGTACCTCAGGTACCTTCAGCAGGGACTACCCCCTGCTGAGGCACTGCGCATGGTAACGGCTGGAAGAGACTCGGCGAGCCAGGTACGGGGACCAGCCCCCAAACGCCTGAGCAGTAATTTGACGCCACCCACTGCCACCCCCAAGAGGGCGTGCCCAGAGGAGCGTCCCAGCACGTCGGCATCCGCCGTTAGCAACAGCAGTGAGGTCTTCCTCTCCATTGTCCACCGAGACTCGCATATCGTATGCAGCGATTGCACAAAAAGTCAAGGTGGCCGTGTTACCTGTAGAATACCCGCAGGTAATGCTCAGCCATTGGGACTTGTCCGCATTGGAGGAGGCCATCCTGGACGAGGTTATCCTCACAGGATGGGACACCGCGGTCGCGTTTGCGGGCATTCATTTCCGGGTTGGCTACCTGGTCATTGAATGTTCCGACGATCACTCAGCGGAGTGGATAAGGACCGTGGCGCCAAGACTGCAGTCGTGGAAAGGGGCTCCACTGCACTGCAAGGTGGGTGATGATATTCCATCACCACACAACATCACCATCTTCTGCCCAAGAAGCGCGGATCGGTCAACCGAATCCTTGTTGGTTCTGCTGAGGAACCAGAACAAGATCGAGACCGACTCGTGGAAGGTGTTGTCAAGAAGGACGGAAGGCGGAGGTGCGCTATTGGTGATAGGCATCGATGAGGCATCCAAGGACGCGATAGTGGCGAGAGGCCACCAAGTTTCATTCAGCTACGGGACCATCATCAAACGTCACCGTCACTGGGCTAGCCCAGATAAACCTCCATCGGGCTAAGGCAGCCTCTGCTGTCTGGGCCAGGATGTTTATTACCCAACATCTTGGGCTAGCCCTGGTACAGGAGCCATGGGTAAACAATGGCATAAAAGGCCTGCACAACGCTGACTCAAAGGTAATCTGGGAGCAAAGAGATCCTACACCTAGAGCATGCATTATGGTAAGGAAATGTATTAATTTTACTATTCTTTCAGAATTCCTCACTAGGGACTGCCTACCTATTGCCGTAAGGGCAATTGGAAAAGCCCCCCCTGTTGTGGTGGCATCTGTCTATTTTGCTGGTGATGTGGACTGCCCGCCACCGGAAATAGAAAAGCTGATGGACCACTGCAGGAGAGAGAAGCTGCCGTTTATAATCGGCTGCGATGCCAATGCGCACCACTCTATATGGGGCAGCACGGACATCAACAAGAGGGGTGAGTTTCTTACCAACTTTATATTCAAGTATAACTTAGAAATTGGTAATTTCGGATCGACACCGACATTTGTAAATAGAGTTAGAAAAGAGGTATTAGACATTACTCTGATTAGTCGGTCTCTTAGGCCACATTTCAGAGAATGGCATGTCTCTTTAGAAGAATCCATGTCCGATCACAGGATTATCCTATTCAAACTTAAGGTTAATACGGATAGTAGTATACCAACTCGTAACCCCAGGAAAACGAACTGGGAAAAATTTAGGTCTACCCTAGAACTTAACCTAGCCACTAAAAACTCTGGAATACCCAGATGCACTAGTGAGCTAGAAGGAGTTGTTAGAAATCTAAATAGGACCATTAAAGATGCATATGAAGAAAGCTGCCCACTAGGGAAAACGCGTAAAGAAAAAGACGCCCCATGGTGGAATGACGGTCTTGAGAGACTGCGTATCACCACACGTCACCTCTTCAATAAAGCTAAGAGGGACGGGTCATGGGATACATATCGCGAAAGCCTCACCTCCTACAGCAAGGATATTAGGAAGGCCAAGCGCAGGAACTATAGGGACTTCTGAGAAAGCATAACAAAAAACGAGTGAAGGTGCCCGGCTCCATAGAGCATTATCAAAGCGGCCGCCGGAGGCTAATTTAGCCTTGAAGCGTAAAGATAATACATATACGAGCACCAATATGCAAAGGTTAGAGCTTCTGTTTGAGACGCACTTCCCAGGAAGTATCCCCTGGCAACCGTGCGAATCGCTTGAAACAGGAGGTCAACACAGACCAACAGGCCATTGACTGGGCATGTGCCAAGTCGGTGGTCACAGTGAAGAAAATGAATGGGCAATTGGAACCTTCCAGCCTTACAAATCTCCTGGTCTAGACTGCATATCACCGGTATTCCTTCAGCAGGGACAGGGAATACTCCTACCCACTCTATGGAAAATCCTGCTCAGTAGCCTAGCACTTGGTCATATACCAAGCACTTGGAGTAGAGCTAGGATGGTCTTCATCCCCAAGGTAGGGAAGACAGATACCACCAACCCAAAGTCCTTCAAACCCATCAGCTTAACATCGTTTTTGTTGAAAACGTTGGAAAAGCTGGGGGATTATAACATAACGAGTACTCTGCTTACACAGAGTCCACTGCAGGCAACGAAGCACGAATACAGAACAGGCAGGTCTACGGACACTGCCCTGTATGAGCTGCACCATACTCTGCGGGCGGCAGTAGTAAACAAAGAAGTAGCAGTTTGTGCATTTTTAGACATTGAAGGTGCTTTCGATAACACATCACATGATGCTGTCAAAGCTACCTTGAATAGAAGAGGGCTGGACAGTACAACTAGTAGATGGATTTCATCCCTATTAGGGTCCAGACAGGCTACGGCATCTACACAAGACAGTACCGTAACAGTAACAACCACAAGGGGCTGTCCTCAAGGGGGGGTTTTATCACCCCTCTTATGGAGTATACTAGTAGACGAACTATTAAATAGACTTGCGAACAGGGGTATTCAATGTCAAGGCTATGCAGATGACATTGTGATAATAGCTCGGGGCAAGTATGAAGAAACTCTTTGTGATAATGTTCAACTGGGACTTAGGATTACGCATGATTAGTGTAGGGAGGTTGGTCTCAAGTTTAACCCTACCAAAACAATCATCGTTCCTTTCACCAGAAGATACAAGCTACAAAGGATGAGGGAGATTAGGCTCGCGGGGAGTCCAATAGAAACAAGCAAGGAAGTTAAGTACCTTGAGGTCACTTTTGACAGTAAATTAAACTTTGGCACCCATGTTCAGAATACGATCGCAAAGTGCTGCAGAGCGCTGTATACGTGTCGTAGCATAGCCGGGAAGTCATGGGGAACATCACCAAAGATAATAAGATGGCTACACCTTATGGTAGTAAGGCCCATGTTCACGTACGGAGTGATTGCATGGGGGGATAAGGCACAGCAAATCACTGTGCAGAAGCAGCTTCAAAAGCTACAAAGAATGGCATGTGTAGGAATCACGGGAGCGATGAGGACCTGTCCCACATCAGCGCTTGAGGTTCTATTGGAGATAACGCCACTGCATCACACAATTAGGCTGCAACAAAAGGCAACCCTCTTAAGAATGTCCGTTGATGGAGTTGGGAGAGGACACATTCTTAGTCGAGTAGAGACAGATATGCTATCGGGTGAACTTCCCCTACTGGCACAGCCAAGGGACGAAATGAAAGTCGAACACATGTTCGGTCAAAAGTTTCAAGTTCACCTCTGTAATAAAAAGGAGTGGACATCTCTGGAAAAGGTCCACAACATGAAGCCACACACCATAAAATGGTACACCGATGGATCCCTAACGCAACAAGGCTGGTGTGGTAGGCCCTCGGCTAAAGTACCACGAGCCCCTAGGTATGCACACCAGCATATTCCAAGCTGAGGTATGTGCAATTGGGAGGTGTGTGGACTTTAATCTAAAGCTTAACTATCGGAATAGGGATATAGCCATCCTATCCGATAGTCAAGCAGCAATAATGGCACTTAGTAAGACCGAAATCAGGTCAAAGGTAGTTCGTGAGGTACGAACCAAGCTAGACACTCTGGGATCACAAAATAGGCTTGCCCTAAGATGGGTCCCGGGACGAGGCAGACAAGCAAGCAAGACTGGGGGCAGCGACACCCCTAATAGGACCCGAGCCGTACTGTGGTATAGGAAGAAGCACAATACGGCAAGAGCTTAGGAATGAAGAGAGACTTCTGCGAAGATCGAGCTGGGCAAGGACACCAGGACTCAGACGAGCAAAGATTCTCTTGGGTAGCTATAACCTTAAACGGTTTAAGCAAGTAATATCAATGGGGAAAAATAGACTCTGGATACTCACTCTTGACAGGACATTGTAGACTACGAGGTCACCTGGCAAAGCTAGGTATAGTCAGCAGCGAGATTTGCAGATTCTGCGAAATGGAAGGAGAATCCTCCTTGCACATTATAGCAGAATGCGTAGCCTTAGTAAGGAAAAGAAGCAGTTTTCCAGGAAAACATATTGTGCAACTTAGCGATTTAGATACCATCGTCCCAACAAAAGTAGTTGCTTTTATGCAACACCTGGACCTGATGGAAGAGCTATAGGCGAAGAAGGGGGCACAATAGATCTATTTGGTCGCAGTGTATTTACCCCCAATATAATAATAATAATAAATGTGGAATGTCAATTGCTACCTTCGTACCAAATTTAATGACTCTAGCTCGAAGTTTGTAAAAGGTGGGGAAAACGGGGCTGGGGGTGGTATGGGTGGGCGTGGCATCCACATTTTTGCTGCAGATCTATGTGGATTGTCAATAGCCACCTTCATACCAAATTTGGTGACTCTAGCTCAAAGTTTGTAAAATGTGGGTAAAGGGGGGCTGGGAGCGGTATGGGTGGACGTTGCATCCAAATTTTTGCTGCAGATCTATGTGGAATGTCAATTGCTAGCTTCATACCAAATTTGGTGACTCTAGCTCGAAGTTTGTAAAAGGTGGGGAAAGTGGGGCTGGGAGCGGTTTGGGTGGACGTGGCATACAAATTTTTGCTGCAGATCATTGTGAAATGTCAATTGCTATCTTCCTCCCAAATTTGATGAATTTGGCTCGAAGTTTGTAAAAGGTGGGGAAAGGGGGGCTGGGGGCGGTATGGGTGGGCGTGGCATCCAAATTTTTACTGCAGATCTTTGTGAAATGTAAATTGCTATCTTCATACCAACTCTGGTGACTCTAGCTCGAAGTTTGTAAAAGGTGGGGAAAGAGGGGCTGGGGGCGGTATGGGTGGGTGAGGCATCCAAATTTTTGCTGCAGATCTATGTGGAATGTCAATTTCTACCTTCATACCAATATGGTTACTCTAGCTCAAAGTTTGTAAAAGGTGGGAAAAGTGGGGCTGGGGGCTTCATGGGTGGGCGTGGCATCCACATATTTGCTGCAGATCTATGTGGAATGTCAATTGCTACCTTTATACCAAATTTGGTGACTCTAGCTCAAAGTTAGTAAAAGGTGGGGAAAGGGGGCTGGGAGAGGTATGGGTGGGCGTGGCATCCAAATTTTTCCTGCAGATCTATGTGGAATGAAAATTGCTATCTTCATACCAAATTTGATGACTCTAGCTCAAAGTTTGTAATAGGTGAGGAAAAGGGGGCTGGGGGCGGTATGGGTGGGCGTGGCATCCAAATTTTTGCTGCAGATCTTTATGAAATGTCAATTGCTATCTTCCTTCCAAATTTGGTGACTTTAGCTCGAAGTTTGTTAAAAGAAGTGAATGGTGGGCTGGGGGCGGTATGGGTGGGCGTGGCATCCAGAATTTTGCTGCAGATCTATTTGGAATGTCAATTGCTACCTTCATACTTAAATTGGTGACTCTAGCTCAGAGTTTGTATAAGGTGGGGAAAAGGGGGCTGGGGCGGTATAGGTGGGTGTGGCATCCAAATTTTTGCTGCAGATCAATGTGGAATGTCAATTGCTATCTTCCTTCCAAATTTGGTGACTCTAGCTCGAAGTTTGTAAAACTTGGGGAAAGGGGGGCTGGGGCTCTTATATCAAATTTGGTGACTCTTGCTCAAAGTTTTTTTTAGGTGGGGACAGGGGGAAATGGTTGGGCGTGGCTCCAAAACGTTGATGCAGATTTTTGGGGGTTCGTGCCAGCTATTTTCCTACTAAATTTGGTGACTCTAGCTCCACAACTCTGGAAGATAAACGCATTCCCGTTTTTGACGAAGCGTTGAGGCGGATGGTGCGGCTAGGGCATTATTGGTGGGCGTGGCATCTAAACTTATGATTCAGTTTTTGGGGGGTCATCATCACCTATCTTGGCACAAAATTTGATGGCTATAGCTCAGAAACTGTGGGAGAGATAGGGTTTTTATACCCTTAACCCATAAAATGGGTAAATAAGGGTATAATGGTTTTGTGCAAATGTATGTAAAAGGCAGAAGGAAGCATCTCCGACCCCATAAAGTGTATATATTCTTGATCAGCATCAACAGCCGAGACGATATAGCCATGTCCGTCCGTCTGTCCGTCTGTCTCTCTGTATGAACGCGTGGATCTCAGAGACTACAAGAGCTAGAGACTTCAGATTTTGTATTTAAGTTCTCCTATACCATGAGCAGAACAAGTTTGCTTCAAATTATCGATAACTATTCTGGTTTCCGATATACACATAATATCGATAACAATAAAATATCGAATTTGGAAAATCTAATGAGGGTTGAAGTAATGGGTAATAATATAACTTTTCTGTACATTTCGTCCAAATCGGTTGAGAAACTCCGGAGATATTGAACTTAATCGATTGAAGCTAAGTCAGTATACCAAAGTCTTACATAAATTTAATTTATTTATTGCAACTGGGTTCAGGGTATCTTCTAGTCGGGCTCTCCCGACTAGAGCCTTCTTACTTGTTTGATTTTAAAATACGGGGCGAGGGGGCAGAATGGGTAGGCGTGGTTCCAAAATTTTTGATGCAGTTTTTTGGGGGTTGCTAGTAGCTATCTTCTTGCTAAATCGTGGATTTATCGGTTTTGATTTATGGAATTTATCGAATTTATTTATTACCTTCGCTATCGAAGGTAAAGAGTATATTGGGTTTGTGCAATGTCCGTCATTGTGTCTGTCCGTCTGTATAAACGCAACTTTTTCCACACCCTTCAAGCCAGAGAATTATCTTTATCTATGATGGGATAGTAAATTAAAGTGTCAAAATTGGTGTTCTACCAAAACTGCTGGGCTGGAAAATCGATAAATTCGACAAATCAAATCCGATAAATCCACATATTTCGCACATACTTACAGCTAGAACTACCAAATTTGGTAAGAAGATAGCTTCTAGCAACTCCCAAAAAACTACATCAAAATCAAATTTTGGAGCCACGCCCACCAATTCCGCCCCCAGCCATATTTATTTATTTATTTATTGTCAGCTTAGAGCAGCTGACATTAAAATGAAATCAATTTTAGTTTAAATTAATAATTAAATTAAGTAAAGTATAGAATAACTGGCTGTTCCTTGCCACTCTTCGCTGTGGCATATTCTGAATCCACGTATAAGAAATGAACACAGAAAATCATAATTTTTAAATACGTTTAATTATAACTATACGCACAATACTTGAGGGCATACAATAATTTTTGTTTCTCCGCGCGAAATATGTGAGAAGCAATCCGCATCTAAATCGACGAAGGTATTGCTCATGTCGAAGTTCAGCTACCCTTATCCTACTTTGTTCACTCCTCTGCGAGCGAAGCAAATCTTATGCTGCAGACCTTGACTCTCCTGCTCGCAATCGCCTATCCTCAAGCCTGGCAGCACGGCTTTCTGCTAATTCCATGATAATCCTCTGCCGTTGCCTTAACCGATCCGTCTTTCGCACCAATTTCCGCTCTTCCGCAGTCCTATTAGAAACCTGGATTCTCACTCTTTCTACGCGACGAGTACGACTACCCAAATTCGCTTTTTTGGGAGGCATTATTTCGTAAACGTTTCGCGATTAAAAATACAATTTTATAGAAGAAAATTTTGGAGATTTTTTGTTGTTGTCGCCTCAAGCATGAAACGAATATTAATTCAAGCTGCGAAAAAAGACCCCACGTAGTCGAATAACCTCTTCCTGAGTTTGCTTCCCCACTGCCTTCGAAAATGTAGCACGATTCCCATTACATTTACTATTTAATGTTGTTTGGCCGCTTTTTTGAGTGAACGCCTACAATCTCACCGAGAAAGTGGGCAACAAAAGCCGAGTTCATTTTGGGCTACCATTACACCCAGCTATACAATATCTAAATTGTAATGCTGGTTCTGGGCATACCGACCACTTCACGATGCACAATTTGAAAAATGTGTGCGCACTTGTAACTCTAATGCTGCACTGAGCAGTATACAATGGCATTAAATGCATAATAGGCTGTAATATGACTGCTGCACTAAGCAGTACACCCTAGAATGAAATGTATACTAGGCTGTAATGTGACTGCTGCACTGAGCAGTATACAAAGAGATGGGAGGTAAATTAATCCATAATACTAATTGGGTTAAATATATAATATTATTTATTTATTTTGTAAATTATTTTCCTTGTCTATAATTTCTAAATTTTTTAAGGCTTAAATGTTGGCATCATTCTTCTGTTTTGAGAGGCTTTTGTTCTTTAACTTAACTTGTCTCTCTGTTTGTTTTTACATGCTTTTATTTAACTTGACTTGTCTGTCTGTTTGTTTGTTTGTACTGGATTCTTGAAATCAAATTTTCACCAAGTTCCCGACTAGCTAGAGCCCTGAAATTTTCACCAAAGATGTGTTTCAGATGACAATACATGTTTTTAAAGTTTTTGGCACGATAAAATATTTAATACCATGCAAAAACCACGAAAACCTGTTTTCCCTTTTGATTAACTTACTAATTTGACTTGTTAAATTGACGAGCTCTGGTGG
Source organism: Scaptomyza flava (assembly GCA_030179655.1). Classification (NCBI taxonomy): domain Eukaryota; kingdom Metazoa; phylum Arthropoda; class Insecta; order Diptera; family Drosophilidae; genus Scaptomyza; species Scaptomyza flava. Next base: position 62,191,538 of record JARNME010000404.1, read on the forward strand.
CATAGAGAGAAGACTGCCGCTTCACAGGCTGAAGATCGTAGGTTCGATCTCTGACCGAGTCATACATCCTTTTTTTATTTTTATTATTTTATTATATAAACTTTTTTAAACTATCGATTACATATGCAACAAAGCGCATAAAAGCATGTCTTCAACATTTCTTTAGATTTACTTGTTATTTAATGCATATTAAACTAAAAGTTCTAAACACTTACCAATTACTTTGATTTTAAGAAAAAAATTCTTTTAATTCACTTAAAAAATAGAATTATTTTTTAGTGAGATACGCACAGCTCAGCCGAAAAATTGAACTGACGACGCGTGCTAAAGGCAAAGTCAAACAAAGCAAAGGGATAAACCGAAAATGCCACGTCATGCTAACATGCATACATTCATTCGCAAGAAATGCTCGACACTTTCAGAATGTCCGAAAAAAAACCACTCTCATTGGGACATAATGCAAAATGCGAGCGAGAAAACACTCATTCGTTCTGATCAATGGAAGCTCGGCATGAGTTTTTCGTTTTCGTTTTGCTCGTGTCTTCTGAGGAGAGTTTTGGGTGATCACAAACGCAAAAGCCTCTTTTGCGTATGTATGCGTGTTTTTGTGTGCTTTGCTTGGGTGTGTCCGTCGGTTTACTAGTCTAGGATACAAAATTACACACATATATACATGCATAAGGAAAAGACACTTTTTGCTTCCATTTTAAACATTTTGCTCATTTGCGGAGGCTCATTTGATGAACAACGAAAATTTGTCTCTTCTCAAGTTGTTATTGCACGACTGTTTCGTTTGTTTGATCAATAGAAAACACAAAACAGAGAACACAAAAGAACCGAAAAAAGTGTTTTGCTCAGAGAGAGAGAGAGACGGAGGGCGCGTTATTATACTCGATACCGAAGGTAACGAGTAAATTGGGTTTGTGCAATGTCCGTCATGGTGTCTGTCCGTCTGTCCGTCCGTATGTATGCAAGTTTTTTCCACACCCTTCAAGCTAGAGACTTGAAACTTTCCAATTCTTTTTATTCTATGGGATAGTAAATTAAAGTATCAAGATGGGGGTTCTACGATAACTGGGGGGCTCGCAAATCGATAAATTCGATAACTCAAAACCGATAAATCCACATATTTCGCACATCCTGACAGCTAGAACTACCAAATTTGGTGAGAAGATAGCTACTAGCAAACCCCAAAAAACTGCATCAAAAATTTTGGAGCCACGCCCCCATTCCGCCCCCAGCCCCCCCCATTTTAAAGTCTAAAAAGCCTATATCTCCCACAGTTTTTGAGCTATAGCTATCAAATTTGGTGCCAAGATAAATGATGATGGTCCCCCAAAAACTGCATCAAAAGTTTGGACGCCACGCCCACCAATACCGCCCTAGCCGCCCCCATCCACCCCAATGCTTCGTCAAAAACGGGAATGCGTGTATCTTCCAGATTTGTGGAGCTAGAGCCACCTTATTTGGTAGGAAGCTAGCTGGCAACGACCCCCAAAAATCTGCGTCATCTGTTTTGGAGCTACGCTCACCCATTCTGCCCTCAGCCCCACCGCATTTTGAAATCAGAAAAGCCTATATCTCTCATAAATTTTGAGCTATAGCCACCAAATTTGGTGCCAAGATAGGTGATGATGACCCCCAAAAACACCCACCCATACCGCCCCCAGCCCCCCTTTCCCCACTTTTTACAAACTTTGAGCTAGAGTCACCAAATTTGGAATGACGGTAGCAATTGACATTCCACAGAGATCTGCAGCAAAAATTTGGATGCCACGCCCACCCATTCCGCCCCCAGCCCCCCTTTCAAAACTTTTTACAAACTTTGTGCTAGAGTCACCAAATTTGGAAGGAAGGTAGCAATTGACGTTCCACATAGATCTGCAGCAAATTTTTTGTTGCCACGCCCACCCATACCGCCCCTAGCTTCTCTTTCCCCAGCTTTTACAAACTTCGAGCTAGAGTCACCAAATTTGGTATGAGGATAGCAATTGACATTTCGCAAAGAGCTGCAGTAAAAATTTAGATGCCACACCCACCCACACCGTCCCCAGCCCCCTTTCAACAGCTCTTGCAATCTTTCAGCTAGAGTCACCAAAATTGGAAGGAAGATAGTTGGTGGCATCCCTATCTGCATCGGAGAATCTTTAAGGCAGCGTACACCCCTGCCCCATCCGTACCCCTTTGCAATCCGGCCTCTTTTTACCTGTTTTAATACTGGTATCGAGTATGCCGCAGTCGGTTGCTTCCGACTGCAAATTTCCACTTGTTTTTAAATACGTTTAATTATAATTATACGCACAATACTTGAGGGCATACAATATTTTTAGTTTCTCCGCGCGACATATGTGAAAAGCAATCCGCATCTAAATCGACGATGGTATTGCTCATGTCGAAGTTCAGCTACCCTTATCCTACTTTGTGCACTTCTCTGCGAGCGAAGCAAATCTTATGCTGCAGACCTTGACTCTCCTGCTCGCAATCGCCTATCCTCAAGCCTGGCGGCTCGGCTTTCTGCTAATTCCACGATAATCCTCTGCCGTTGCCTTAACCGATCCGTCTCTCGCACCAATTTCCGCTCTTCCGCAGTCCTGTTAGAAACCTGGATTCTCACTCTTTTTACGCGACGAGTACGACTACCCAAATTTGCTATTTTGGGAGGGTTTATTTCGTAAACGTTTCGCGATTAAAAATAAAATTTTATAGAAGAATATTTTGGAGATTTTTTGTTGTTGTCGCCTCAAGCATGAAACGAATATTAATTCCAGCTGCGAAAAAAGACCCCACGTAGTCGATTACCTCTCCCTGAGTTTGCTTCCCCACTACCTTCGAAAATGCAGCACGATTCCCATTACATTTACTATTTAATGTTGCTTGGCCGCTTTTTTGAGTGAACGCCTACAATCTCATCGAGAAAGTGGGCAACAAAAGCCGAGTTCATTTTGAGCTTCCATTACACCCAGCTATACAATATCTAAACTGTAATGCTGGTTCTGGGCATACCGACCACTCCACGATGCACAATTTGAAAACTGTGTGCGTACTTGTAACTCTAATGCTGCACTGAGCAGTAAAGCCTAGAATGAAATGTATACTAGGCTGTAATGAGACTGCTGCACTGAGCACTATACAAAGAGATGGGAGGTAAATTAATCTACAATACTAATTGGGTTAAATATATAATATTATTTATTTATTTGGTAAATTATTTTCCTTGTCTATAATTTCTAAATTTTTTAAGGCTTAAATGTTGGCATCATTCTTCTGTTTTGAGAGGCTTTTGTACTTTAAAAGCGTGCCGTATGCTTCATGCTATTTTTGGCTGTTGATATGGTTTTTGGCAGCACCTAGAAATTTAAAATACTTTTCACTTTTTTACATGCTTTTATTTAACTTGATTTGTCTGTCTGTTTGTTTATTTGTTTGTTTGTTTGTTTGTACTGGATTCTTGTAATCAAATTTTCACCAAGTTCCCGACTAGCTAGAGCTCTGAAATTTTCACCAAAGATGTGTTTCAGATGACAATACATGTTTTTAAAGTTTTTGGCACGATAAAATATGTCATATCATGTGAAAACCACAAAAAAACCAGTTTTCCCTTTTGATTAACTTACTAATTTGACTTGTAAAATTGACGAGCTCTGGTGGCATAGAGAGAAGACTGCCGCTTCCTTTTTATACTCTTAACCCATAAAATGGGTAAATAAGGGTATAATGGTTTTGTGCAAAAGTATGTAACAGGCAGAAGAAAGCATCTTCGACCCTATAAAGTATATATATTCTTGATCAGCATCAATAGTCGAGTCGATTTAGTCATGTCCGTCTGTACGTCTGTATGAACGCGTGGATCTCAGAGACTGCAAAAGCTAGAGACTTCAGATTTGGTATATAAGTTCTCCTATACCATGAGCAGAACAAGTTTGCTTCAAATTATCAATTACTATTCTGGTTTCCGATATACACATGGTATCGACAACAGAAAAATATCGTATTTGGAAAATAAAAAAATGAGTGTTGAAAGAATGGGTAACAATAGGTCTTTTCTGAAAATGTCGTCCAAATCGGTTAAGAAACACCGGAGATATCGAGCTTAATCGATTGAAATTAAGTCAGTATGCAGTAGTGCATTCACTTTTATACCCCGAGCCCATGAAATGGTTCGAAACTTTAGGTTTCAAATTTAATTTCTCTTATAACATTGTTAACGAGAACTCTTCCTGTTTTCGAAATACACATGTAACTGATTACAGAAAAACCTTGAACAATTTTAAAAGTGAAGTAATTGTTGAAGATTCCTACATTATATTGATCATCTCTAAAATTTTCACTATAACCGGCTTAAAAACACCAATGGTATGCCAAAAAGTATAATCGCAAAAGCCAAACCAGATAGCTGGAGGCACAAGCGTTTTCTTGATATGCAGGCAAACGTACCCTTAGTGTCCGAAAAGTGCAGCGTTAGGTGCGTGCGAAGTGGGTTTTGACCCACATGCACATCTATTGCTCAATAAGGTAAAAGGGTTCTTTTGTTAAGCAAATGTCGCGGGCCTGGGCTTTTTCCTAAAATTTAAGGTTGGTAATGAATAAAAAACTTGGCCGCTTTGAACGACCTGTGTACCAGTACCTGTGTTAGCCACAATACGTATGAACTAAAAAAAACCTTTTGGATCAGCACTTCCACTTTGTAATCTACCTGATAATACTTGCCTGCTATTTGGTGTTTTTAACTTAAAACCTTTTTTGGGAAAGTTTTCAATAAAAAGGTCAAGACTTGGCATTATGCAAAAAAAGGCTGAAAATCAGACTTCTTGAATGGCCTTACGACAGGCGCTGATTTAGTTAACTGCAAACTTTTGTTCCGTACGGTTGTGTGAAAAATTTGCTGTGATTATTTTTGTTATTGTGCTAAGTAATTTACTGTGTTTTTTACATAATTGTTTACAAGTGATTCGCGTGTTAACTATCCCTCCACAAAAAGGATTTGGAATAAAAACGCAAGTCTTCTTTGATTTTTTTTTCAAATCCTTAAGTCTTTTTCAAGACTTCATATAATTTTTTAAAAAAATTTTGATTTTAACACGCTTATATTAGCTTTACTTGTATGTATGTTTGTATGTATGTAACTCTCCTAAAACTAAAAGCAAGTGGCTTGTTACTGTCAGTATATCCCACTACCTCAAGTTCGTTCGTTGGCCGAGCGGTCTAAGGCGCGGGTCTTCGCTCCCGGACTCACCGATCGTGGGTTCTAATCCCGTCCACGGCCGAAAAATAAGTTTTTTTTTTAAATCTGCACCATGTTCGTGTTCAATAGAACTTACAAATTTTTTTTCCCTATAATTAATAGAACTAAAATTTAAAAAATAAATATAGTTTAAAAATCTAAAAAACAAGCTTATATAATACATCGAACTAAAAAGTGAAAAATAAATATTGTTAAAAAAACTAAAAAACACGCTTTAAGAGCATATCAAACTAAAAAGTTAAAAATAATTTTTCAAATAAGCTTAAAACAATAATAAATGATAAATAAAACAAGTAAGAAGGCTCTAGTCGGGAGAGCCCGACTAGAAGATACCCTGAACCCAGTTGCAATAAATATATTTAATTTATATAAGACTTCGGTATACTGGCTTAGCTTCCATCGATTAAGTTCAATATCTCCGGTGTTTCTCAACCGATTTGGATGAAATTTTCAGAAAAGTTCTATCATTATCCATTTCTTCAACCCTCATTATTAGATTTTCCAACTTCGATATTTTATTGTTATCCATTTTATTGTTAAACCAGAATAGTTATCGATAATTTGAAGCAAACTTGTTCTGCTCATAGTATAGGAGAACTTAAATACAAAATCAGAAGTCTCTAGCTCTTGTAATCTCTGAGATCCACGCGTTCATACAGACGGACAGACGGTCAGACGGACAGACGGACAGACAGACGGACAGACGGACATGGCTATATCGTCTCGGGTGTTGATGCTGATCAAGAATATATATACTTTATAGGGTCGGAGATGCTTCCTTCTGCCTGTTACATACTTTTGCACAAAACCATTATACCATTATTTACCCATTTTATGGGTTAAGGGTATAAAAAAAAGCGTGGGGCGCTTTGTCCATATTTCTCGTACATCGAGCGCCCCACGCTTTTTTTTTAACAATAATACTATTTATCATTTATTACAGTTCTATATCATTATTATTTGTTGCTTTATAGTATATCGATATTATTTGTTACAGATTCATAATCCATTTTTATTTTTTACAGATTTATAAATCATTATTATTTTTTACAGCTTTATATACAATAAATATATTTTTTTCACCTACCCTTGACAAAACTTGACCAACTATGCCTAGAGTAAACAGAGTTTCAGCAGCCCCTAGGTCTCGTAGGAATAGAACAAGAAATCTGTTGAAAAGGTCTGACCTTGACTACGCTGAGCAAGAAAGAATAAGTAATAGTTAATCCCAAGTAGAGCGTAGACAAGACAAGACAAGACCCAGAATTTCGGGCAGACGAACAGGGACAAGACACAGCTCGACGAACAGGGACAAGACACAGCTCGACGTGCAGTGCGCCGGACAGATTCTCAACTTAGGCAAAATAAACAAACTGACAATACTTTACGCCGATCGAGGCGTAGACAAGACCCAGAATTTCGAGCAGACGAACAGGGACAAAACACTGCTCGAAGTGCAGTGCGCCAGACAGATTCTCAACTTAGGCAAAATGAACAAACTGACAATACTTTACGCCGATCGAGGCGTAGACAAGACCCAGAATTTTGGGCAGACGAACAGCGACAAGACACTGCCCGACGTGCAGTGCGCCGAACATATTCTCAACTTAGGCAAAATGAACAAGCTGACAATACTTTACGCCGATCGAGGCGTAGAGAAGACCCAGAATTTCGGGCAGACGAACAGGGACAAGACACTGCTCGACGTGCAGTGCGCCGGACAGATTCTTCCCTCAGACAGCTTGAGCAAACGAACGATACTTGACGCCGTTCGAGGCGTCGACGAGACCCTGTATATAGACCAAACGAACAGCAACAAAACACTGTACAGCACGCTAATCGACGAAGTGACATTGGAGAGAGAGCTTCAGAGCGTGCACGGGATAGGAGTCAGAGGGCTCAAGTTAGGTACAATCGCGTACGTAGGCAGGCACGAAATTCAGGTGCAAGGCGAACTGCTCGACTTTTAGCACGAGAGGTGGCTCTTCAAGCTCAAAGAAATATGTCACAAAGAGTTAGTCAGTATAGGAGCAATCCCGAAAATAGGTTAGCTGAAAATAGCCGAAATGCGAGCCAGAACAGAGAGCAACGTGCGAATACCTTTTCAGAGGATAGGCGTCAGGCGATAGGCATTAATTTAGATGCCTTAATAGTCGCATTCAATAGAATAGTAAAACAGGGCCCTGATCAGGTTTGCATTTCTTGCAAAAGTTTTGTGGTTTCCACATCAAGTGGAAAAAATTTCCAGAGACGTTGTAGAAAGAAAATGCAGTGAGGCAGATAGTAGAGACATTTTAAGTCTTTCAACACTTTTCCCTTCCTGCAACGATAGGCATAGTTTTTGCAAGACATGCAGCAGGAGCATAAAATTAGGCAAGAAACCAAAAGCTTCAATTACAAATGGCTTAGATTTTCCGGATCTTCCCGAATGCTTGAAAGGCTTAACGCCTCTTGAAGAACGGCTAATTTCCCCACGCCTTCCTTTCATGATTATTAAATCTTTAGGATATGGCCGTCAAAACGCCATTAAGAGAGCAGTGGTTAATGTCCCAATTCCCGTTGCCAATGTTGTAACGTCACTTCCAAGGGCGTTTAATGAAGCCGAGGTTGTTCAGATACACCTCAAGCGTAGGATGGAATATAGCCATGATTTCATGGCCGAATCCATTAGGCCCTCAAAAATAGCTGATGCAATCAGATTTTTAGTCAATACAGAACTCTATAGAAAACACCAGATTGTTATAAACGAATCATGGTTGTCTTCATTTTCATCTGACACCGTTCCCTTTGTTGCATCAGCTGACGATAGGGATTTAGTTACGGAGCTAATAGAAAGATCTGCCCAACCAACAGTTAATGTTCAGGAAAATGTAGAAGAAGAAGAAATTAATCACGGGGGTCAAGAAACTTTATTAGAAAACGTGCCCACAGAAAATGTAGAGGCCCCAAGAATTGTTATGGCACCTGGAGAAGGTCAGCGTCCTTTGGACATGATTCAAGACAGCGATTCCGAGGAGCTGGCCTTCCCAATAATATTCGCTGGCATTAAGAGAAAATGCACAGAAAGCTTTACAACCATTGCTAGGTCCGAGCTTAGGAATTTTGATAGGAGAGGTTGTAGGACTGATAAATTATTTCTTAACTTTAAAAAGTTGGAAATGATTAATATTAGGAAAAATACTTCCATTTGCTTACGCAAGCACAGCGCCAACCAAGGCATTTCCGCGGCAAACGCCCTTAATGAAGAAAAAATAGATAATTTAATTCGCCACGACGATGGCTACAGAGTTTTGAAAGGTATTCGCACGTCGCCTGCTCATTGGGAATCAGAAAAGAAAAACGTCATGTCTATGATTAGGCAGTTTGGTCTTCCGACTTTTTTATAACTTTTTCGGCAGCTGAGACTAGATGGGCGGAACTATTGGTTATACTTTCCAAAAACGTGGATAAAAAAGAAATTTCTGAAGAATTAGCATCTAATTTTAATTTAAACGACAAAGCTCGTCTTATTAGGACCGATCCAGTCACTTGTGCAAGGTATTTTGATTTACGATTTAGGCAACTTCTAAAACTAATGCAAGAGGAAGGTGGCGTATTCGGTAGTCATAGGGTCATTAAATACTATTGGCTAGTCGAGTTTCAGCAAAGAGGCTCGCCACATATTCATGGCATGTTTTGGCTGAAAGATGCCCCCAAATTTGACATCAATGATGTATCAAGCATACCCCCCGTAAAGTCTTTTATTGATCAGTTTATCACAACAGATACAAGTAGCCCGGATGTGACTCCCTTTCTGGAGTATCAAACCCACAATCACGGGCATTCATGTAGGAGAGAAGTAAATAGAAAAGTAATTTGTAGATTTGGTATTCCATACCCTCCCATGCCCCAAACAGAGATCCTCTTTCCGTTAGAAGACGATGCTAAAAACTTAGAAACGCATCGCAAGAATTATGAAAAAATTCAAACCCTGTTAGAATTTCTGTTTGATCGTGAAAGTATAGAGCGTCTTAGCGTTTCCATAATTTTTTGTCCCATGATCAACTTAACCTCAGTTATGATTGCTATATTACAGCACGTAGGTCGAGTATTAAGAAGCCCAAAATATTTTTAAAGCGAACGCTTTCGGCTATTAGGCTAAATGCTTACAATACTCATCTTCTTTAACTGCAGCGAGCCAACATAGACATTCAGTTCGTTTTAGATCCCTATGCTTGCTGCAGTTACGTCGTTAATTACATTAACAAGTCTCAGAGAGGTATTTCAAAATTAATGCGTGATGCAGTTAATGAAATTAGTAGGGGCAACGTAACAATCAAGCAAAAGTTACAGCACATAGGGCACAAATTTATTTCGGGTACGGAAATATCCGCCCAAGAAGCAGTTTACTGCTGTTTAGGAATGCGTCTGTCTGAAAGCAGTAACGCTGAAGTATTTATTAATACTTAATTGCCAAAGCAACGGGTAAAAATTCTAAAGTCTAGGGCGCAATTGCGAAACTTACCCGTTGATTCAACAGATATATTTGAATTAGGACTTTTAGACCATTATGTTCAGCGCCCCGTCGCCTTAGAAAATTTATGCCTAGCTGATTTTGCTGCTTTAAATAGTTATAGCAAAAAGCAAAGTGGTACTCGCCAAATTATTGATGACGAAAATGATATTGAAACACCCCAGTCTTCCCAATCATTAGTTTACGCCCTTCGCGATCGTAGTGGGTTTATTAGAAAGCGGCTAAGTCCGTGTATTATCCGATATAGAAGATTTAATATAAACACAGATAGAAGCAATTATTTTCGGGAGCTGGTTATGCTTTATGTACCGTGGAGGGATGAAAATTCAGAGCTTGTGAATCGGAACTGCGGACGCACTTAATAATGCTGTACAGGACGAAAATGAAGAGACAGTAGAAGAAGTTATTGACAATAATTTCCGGGTTTTGGGATGGCCTGAAATTGATCCTCAGTTAAATGTTTTAAATGTTGATGACAATAATGTAAATGAAAGCTCGGGGGATAATAACGTCCGACTGATTAAGCTACCAGCATTAATTTCCGCTGAGAGCTTAGCAGAAATTGTCAGGTCTCTTAATTTAAAGCAGAAACAATATTTTACTCACGTATTGCACAATGCCAACATCAAATCTGTGTTTTACGAGTTTGTTGGTGGTGGTGCTGGCGTTGGAAAGAGCCGACTTATACTAGCAATTTATCAGTCATTGTCCGCTACATACAATAGCAAGCCAGGAACAGATCCAACTTCCGTTAAAGTACTTTTATGTGCACCCACAGGAAAAGCCGCTTTCGGAATTAGTGGTTCAACACTGCAATCCATGTTTTCACTACCAGTTAACCAATCTGGTTCAGACTTGAGGGCCTTAAGCCATGATTAAGTTAATTATTTGCATTCAAGGTTAATTGACCTTAAACTTATAATTATAGATGAAATATCTATGGTAGGTTCCAAAATGTTTTCCCAGTTAGACTCCCGCCTTAAGCAAATTTTCAAAAATTCATATCCGTTTGGTGGTATTTCTGTCATAGTTTTTGGAGATTTACGACAGCTATCACCAGTAGGTGATCGTTGGATCTTTGAATCTAACTCAAATGATCCCTACAGTGCAATATTTGGTTCAACTCTGTGGGACCTTTTTAAGCATTTTGAGCTCACAGAAGTAGTGCGACAAAAGGAGGACCTATTATTTGCTTCTGCTTTGAACAACATGGCATCGGGTCTTATGACAGCCGATGATATAAGCCTTATCCGCTCCCGCATTTGTCAGCCATCGGACGTGCCCGATGATGCAACTCATATTTTCGGTACAAATGCGGAAACAGATTCCTTTAATATTACAAAACTTAATTCTATACCGACTGACCAATTTTTTTCTACCGCAAGTGACTACATAAAAGCTACTCATTTAAATTCCGCGAGTAGGGACAGAATAATAGAAGCAGTCCGTAGCTTCAGACCTTCTGAGACAAAGGGGTTGTGCATGTCGCTTCTTTTAAAAACCACTGCCAAATATATGATAACGGTCAATATAGATACTGGGGATGGGCTCGTTAATGAGGCAACAGGCATTTTAATGCAAATAGATTTCTATAATTCCACTCCGAGTTCTCCAAGTTCTTTATGGATGAAATTTTTAGAGGAAAGTGTAGAAGTACATGCTCGATCAAAATGTGCGCACCGTACAGAACCTTCTTGGACTCCAATCCAAAAAATAGTTAAAAGCTTTCAATATCAAAGAAACGAGCCAGTTAATATTGACCGTAGGCAGTTTCCAGTTGTGCCAGCAGAAGGTATAACTATACATAAAAGCCAGGGTGCTACGTACAGCAAAGTGGTGGTTCACACTTGCCCCTGAATGCAGCGTGCTGCAATATACGTAACTTGTAGTAGGGCAACAACAGCATCGGGCTTATTTATTATTGGAGACTTTTCATCTCCCAAACCTCCCAAAAATGACGACAAGGTTCAAAATCAATTGCACTTATTGCGGACTGAAAAAATTCTTAAAACACATTTCAATCATTTAGTCAACAGTTCCGCCTTAAATATTTATTTCCATAATACAGAAAGCCTGCATTGCCACATTGAAGATGTTCGAGCAGATGGATTAATGCTGCAGTCGTCCGTTCTTTGTTTCGTTGAAGCCTCATCGTACGCAAACGAAAATATCGATATTCCTGGGTTTACTATTGTTGTCCGTCTGGATTGTGAGATAGTGCCTAATGCAGTGCGTTCTAAGAGGGGAATCGTCATTTACGTAAGGAATGAAATAATTCACAATGTTTCACATTGTTTTTAGCGGCAGAAACATATCTAGGTCATCCGTTTTTGAGTATGGTATTTTCCAACATAAATCTGTTGGGTTTGTTGTTATTTATAAAAGTCCGACATATCCTTTGCCAACATTTAAAACTGAATTTGAAGATTTATTTCGGCAGTATACGTTTTTGAGTAACAACTGTATAATATTGGGTGATTTTAATTTATGCTTGAGTAAATTTGACAGATGTGAACCTATTTATAACGAACTTCTCAGGAAAGGATTTAGGTGCTTGCTCGATTTAAAAACGTCCACTACCAATTGTAACTCTCACATTGATTGGGCCTTTTCAAATATTTCAACTGAGGATATTAGTGCTACGACCTATAAAACCGTATACAGTTACCACAATGGAATTTCTCTAAGTATTCAGGATGGTGAAAATTAAATTGGTACATAACTTCTAAGATTCGAGTTAATGCATGCATATACATATTCAAATAGATTAAATGTTCTGAATGTAAAATAAACGTAGTAACCAAGAAATAAAACCATTTAAGAAAATAAATTGATGCATAATAACCAAAACCAAAGTCTTTTATAAATTAAACATATTTATTACAACTGGGTTCAGGGTATCTTCTAGTCGGGAGAGCCCGAAAAAAGCCTCTTTTGCGTATATATGCGTGTTTTTGTGTGTTTTGCTTGGGTGTGTCCGTCGGTTTACTAGTCTAGTATACAAAATTACACACTTACATACATGCATAAGGAAAAGACACTTTTCGCTTCCATTTTTAACATTTTGCTCATTTGCGGAGACTCATTTGATGAGCAACGAAAATTTGTCTCTTCTCAAGTTGTTATTGCACGACTGTTTCGTTTGCTTGATCAATAGAAAACACAAAACAGAGAACACAAAAGAACCGAAAAAAGTGTTTTGCTCAGAGAGAGAGAGAGAGAGACGGAGGGCGCGTTATTATACTCGATACCGAAGGTAAAGAGTATATTGGGTTTGTGCAATGTCCGTCATGGTGTCTGTCCGTCTGTCCGTCCGTATGTATGCAAGTTTTTTCCACACCCTTCAAGCTAGAGACTTGAAACTTTGCAATTCTTTTTATTCTATGGGATAGTAAATTAAAGTGTCAAGATGGGGGTTCTACGATAACTGGGGGGCTGGCAAATCGATAAATTCGATAACTCAAAACCGATAAATCCACATATTTCGCACATCTTACTGCTAGAACTACCAAATTGGTAAGAATAGCTACTAGCACCCCCAAAAACTGCATCAAAATTTGGAGCCACGCTACTATTCGCCCCCACCCCCCCCCCCGCATTTAAGTTAAAAAGCTATATCTCCCCAGTTTTGAGCTATAGCTACCAAATTGGTGCCAAGATAAATGATGATGGCCCTCCAAAAACTGCGTCAAAAGTTTGGATGCCACGCCCACCAATACTGTCCTAGCCGCCCCCATCCACCACAATGCTTCGTAAAAAACGGGAATGCGTGTATCTTCCAGATTTGTGGAGCTAGAGCCACCACATTTGGTAGGAAGATAGCTGGCAACGACCCCCAAAAATCTGCATCATCTGTTTTGGAGCTACGCTCACCCATTCTGCCCTCAGCCCCACCGCATTTTGAAATCAGAAAAGCCTATCTCCCACAGTTTTGCAGCTATAGCCACCAAATTTGGTGCCAAGATAAATGATGATGGCCCCCCAAAAACTACATCAAAAGTTTGGATGCCATGCCCACCAATACTGTCCTAGCCGCCCCCATCCACCCCAACGCTTCGCCAAAAACGGGAATGCGTGTATCTTCCAGAGTTGTGGAGCTAGAGCCACCACATTTAGTAGGAAGATAGCTGGCAACGACCCCCAAAAATCTGCATCATCTGTTTTGGAGCTACGCTAACCCATTCCTCCCCCAGCCCCCCTTTCCACACCTTTTACAAACTTTGAGCTAGAGTCACCAAATTCGGTATGAAGATAACAACTGACATTCCACATAGATCTTCATCAAAAATTTTAACGCAACGCCCACCTATACCACCCCCTGCCCCCTTTTCCCCACCTTATACAAACTCTGAGCTGGAGTCACCCAATTTGGAAGGAAGATAGTTGGTGGCATCTCCATCTGCATCGGAGAATCTTTAAGGCAGCGTACACCCCTGCCCCATCCGTACCCCTTTGCAATCCGGCCTCTTTTTACCTGTTTTAATACTGGTATCGAGTATGCCGCAGTCGGTTGCGTCCGACTGCAACGTTTCCACTTGTTTTTATTTATTTAATTGTTTTAAGATATTAAAGCACAAAACTTTATAATGCACAGCACAGCGTGATCACAATTGCACTAAAACTGTCAAAAATTAGCCAAGCATAAAACACATAGCACAGAAATCAGAATTCAACCGGTAAATATTAAAGAAGACAAAGGGATAACAAACAATTACAGCATATAATTTGTTGTTGTGCTGCAGCTTGCAAATGTGCTCGCTAACTCTTTTCCTCGCGCTTTGTCTCTCTCCATTCGCTTAGGCAAAGCAAAGCAATTGCTCTCTCAAATGGTTTTCAGCAAAGAGAGCAAGAGAGCACTCAACGCATAAAGATTGTGAAAACGTTTTACAACTGACTACCCACCGCATTACTTTAGAACTAATTGCAAAATAGTTAGTTGAGAACTAGTTGCAAAATAGCTAGTTGAGAACTAGTTGCAAAATAACTAGTTGAAAACTAGTTGAGTTTTGGAACTGACTACAAAGTGAACTGGCGGGTAGTCTAGTATACAAAATTACACACATACATACATGCATAATGAAAAGACTTTTTTTGCTTCCACTTTTAACATTTTGCTCATTTGCGGAGGTTCATTTGATGAGAAACGAAAATTTGTCTCTTCTCAAGTTGTTATTGCACGACTGTATCGTTTGTTTGATCAATGGAAAACACAAAACAGAGAACACAAAAGAACCGAAAAAAGTGTTTTGCTCAGAGAGAGAGAGAGAGAGAGACGGAGGGCGCGTTATTATACTCGATACCGAAGGTAAAGAGTATATTGGGTTTGTGCAATGTCCGTCATGGTGTCTGTCCGTCTGTCCGTCTGTATGAACGCAACTTTTTTCCACACCCTTCAAGCTAGAGACTTGAAACTTTCCAATTCTCTTTATCTATGGGATAGTAAATTAAAGTGTCAAGATGGGGGTTCTACGATAACTGGGGGGCTCGCAAATCGATAAATTCGATAACTCAAAACCGATAAATCCACATATTTCGCACATCCTGACAGCTAGAACTACCAAATTTGGTGAGAAGATAGCTACTAGCAACCCCCAAAAAACTGTTCAAAAATTTTGGAGCCCCGCCTACCCGTTCCGCCCCCAGCCCCCCCGCATTTTAAAGTCAAAAAAGCCTATATCTCCCACAGTTTTTGAGCTATAGCCACCATATTTGGTGCCAAGATAGGTGATGATGACCTACCAAAAACTGCATCCAAAGTTTGGATGCCACGCCCACCAATACCGCACCAGCCACCCCCATCTGCCCCAACGCTTCGTCAAAAACGGTAATGCGTGTATCTTCCAGAGTAGTGGAGCTAGAGCCACCAAATTTGGTAGGAAGATAGCTGGCAACAACCCCAAAAGAATTGCATCAAAGTTTTGGAGCCCCGCCTACCCATTCCGCCCCCAGCCCCCCCTCATTTTAAAGTCTAAAAAGCCTATATCTCCCACAGTTGTTTAGCTAGAGTCACCAAATTTGGTGCCAAGATAGGTGATGATGACCCACCAAAAACTGCATCAAAAGTTTGGATGCCACGCCTACCAATACTGCCCTAGCCACCCCCATCTGCCCCAACGCTTCATCAAAAACGGGAATGCGTGTATCTTCCAGAGTAGTGAAGCTAGAGCCACCAAATTTGGTAGGAAGATAGCTGGCAACAACCCCAAAAGAATTGCATCAAAGTTTTGGAGCCTTGCCCAACCATTCTACCCCCCTTTCCCCATCTTATACAAACTTTGAGCTAGAGTCACCAAATTTGGTATGAAGGTAGCATTTGACATTCCACAAGGATCTGCAGCAAAAATTTTGATGCCACGCCCAACCATACCGCCCGCAGCCCCCCTTTCCCCACTTTATACAAACTTCGAGCTAGAGTCACCAAATTTGGTATGAAGATAGCAATTGACATCCCACATGGATCGGCAGCAAAAATTTGAATGCCGCGCCCACCCATACCACCCCCAAGCCCCATAGCCCCCCTTTCACCACCTTTTACATGTTTCGAGCTAGAGTCACCAAATTTGGTAGGAAGATAGCTGACAACGACCCCCAACAATCTGCATCAAAGTTTTGGAGCCACGCCCACCCATTCCGCCCCCAGCCCCCCGCATTTTTAAGTCAAAAAAGCTTATATCTTTTACAGTTTTTGAGCTAGAGCCACCAAATTTGGTGCCAAGATAGGTGATGATGACCCCTCAAAAACTGCATCAAAAATTTGGCTGCCACGCCCATCCATTCCGCCCCTGCCGCGTTTTCCCCACTTTAACAAGCTTCGAGCTAGAGTCACAAAATTTGTTATGAAGATAGCAATTGACATCCCACAAAGATCTGCATCAAAAATTTGGATGCCACGCCCACCCATTCTGCCCCAGCCCCCCTTTCCCCACTTTTATAAGCTTCGAGCTAGAGTCACCAAATTTGTTATGAAGATAGCAATTGACATTTCACAAAGATCTGCATCAAATATTTGGATGCAATTCCACCCATACCGCCCCCAGCCCCCCTTTCCCCACTTTATACAAACTTCGAGCTAGAGTCACCGAATTTGGTATGAAGATAGCAATTGACATCCCACATGGATGGGCATCAAAATTTTAAATACTGGTTTCGAGTATACCGCAGTCGGTTGCGTCCGACTGCAACGTTTCCACTTGTTATACCCTTAACCCATAAAATGGGTAAATAAGGGTATAATGGTTTTGTGCAAATGTATGTAACAGGCAGAAGGAAGCATCTCCGACCCTATAAAATATATATATTCTTGATCAGCATCAACAGCCGAGACGATATAGCCATGTCCGTCTGTCCGTCTGTCTGTCCGTCTGTCCGTCTGTATGAACGCGTGGATCTCAGAGACTACAAGAGCTAGAGACTTCAGATTTTGGATACCATGAGCAGAACAAGTTTGCTTCAAATTATCGATAACTATTCTGGTTTCCGATATACACATAATATCGAAAACAATAAAATATCGAATTTTGAAAATCTAAAAATGAGGGTTGAAGTAATGGATAATGATAGAACTTTTCTGAAAATTTCGTCCAAATCCGTTGAGAAACACCAGAGATATTGAACTTAATCGATGGAAGCTAAGCCAGTATACCAAAGTCTTATATAAATTAAATATATTTATTGCAACTGGGTTCAGGGTATCTTCTAGTCGGGCTCTCCCGACTAGAGCCTTCTTACTTGTTTTTTTCTGTCTTTGTGCGGATGGGAGGTCAATAAAATAATGTGTTGAGCGTCATTTGCGAGCTCTGCTTGTATGCGAGAACTTCATAGAAAATCAAAGATAACTCACGAGCAATAGAATTAACTCAGTAGCCGAAGTAGGAAACGAGCAAAACAGCTTTGATTACTAAAAAGCAACTTGTAACACATTACGTGGGGTCTTTTCGAAATGCATCTAGTAGACGTCTCGAATATGGTGTTCGCCGCTGGGGTTTTATGTTTGCTCTCTTAGTAATGCCTAGGCATTTTATAAAAAGCATACTGTGAGACAACATGAAACTTTTATTCTATTAAACGGATTTTATTCGCGATCGCGGTATGGTATCGACATAAAAAGGAGACAAAAACCAAGCTTAGACCTGACTTTATGGTATGCAAAAATGTCGGCTCAAACGAATCAGTAGTTTTCAAATGCATAGAACATGGAGTCATGTAAACAACATTTATATATGTACACCAAATTTGGTAGTTCTAACAGTAAGGATGTGCGAAATATGTGGACTTATCGGTTTTGAGTTATCGAATTTATCGATTGACACTTTAATTTACTATCCCATAGATAAAGAGAATTTGAAAGTTTCAAGTCTCTAGCTTGATGGGTGTGGACATTGCACAAAACCAATATACTCTTGACCTTCGGTAACGAGTATAGAAATGACCCAAAATTTGTTGGGTGTGTTGGCAAAACCAATAAGAATGTATGGAGATACAATCTTATTGATGCAACATTCCCGAGTTTCAGTTATATTCTTGCATTCAGCTTGTAGTGAAATACACCTTTTTAGGGCAAACAGAAGGAGTATTAACATATTTTTTTTTTTTTTTAATTGCTGGTCTTATTTATTGAATCTTTTCTAGTGAATTAGAAAACTAGCAATAAGTATACAAATCTTATAAATAAATCTTAGCTAACAGTTCATTTTTGTTTTTGACTGTATTCTGAGTGCGCGTCCCTAAAAAATCATCGCTGGGTTGGTCAGTCGTTACGACGAAGACGGGATCGGCTGTGCAGCCTTGTGAGACCTCTCGCGAGATGATTTGTGTGCGATGAGAGCTTGATAAGATATTTTACTTTCTGTTTCTCTATTTCCTCCTTGACTGTTGAGATGTTTAAGTCTTTATGAATGTTTTCGTTTCGAACATACCACGGTGCCCCGGTAATGGTTCTCAATATTTTTCAATGCTGCTGTTGCTAGCGTTCCCCCATAACTGGGAACCATAGGTCCAGATTGGTTTTAGAACAGAGTTGTAAAGCAGGACCTTGTAGTCCAACCTAATGGAGGAGCGAGCATTGATGAGCCAGTGGAGGCTATTGGCTTTCAGTTTGAGATGTGTTCTTTTAGCTTCAATGTGTCGCCGCCATGTTAGTCTTCTGTCTAAGTGTACGCCCAGATACGTTACATCGTTTGCTTTTGGAAGTGTGGTGTTGTTTAACGTGAGCGGTGGACAATCTTGCCTGTTAAGGGTGAAAGTTACTTGCTTACATTCTGGTTCGTTTACCTTAATTCGCCAATCTGATAACCATTTTTCCACGTTGACAAGATGAAGGGCTAGTTGCACTGTTGCTTGTAATGGGCGGACCGGCTGAGAATAGCTGTATCATCAGCAAAGGTAGATGTTGTCAATCGGCTGCTTATTGGGATGTCTGCTGTGAAAAGTACGTACAGTGTTGGTCCAAGTACGCTGCCCTGTGGAACACCAGCTTCGATACTGTGTTCGTCAGACATTGCAGTGTTACATCTTATTGCGAACTTCCTGTCGTATAGGTACGACTTAAGCAGCTTATGTGTGTTGTTTGGGAGCATTGCTTTGATCTTATGCATTAGACCTTCCAACCAAACTTTGTCGAATGCCTGAGAAACATCCAGAAATATTGCAGTGCAGTATTCTCTATTTTCGAACGCGCTTCGTATCTCTGATGTTATTCTGTTAACCTGCTCGATTGTTCCGTGCTTTTCACGAAAGCCAAATTGGTGTGACGGGATTATGTTATGAAGATTCAGGAATGGATTTATCCGGGACAGCAAACATTTTTCAAAAAGTTTTGATAGACACGGTAATAAGCTTATAGGTCTATACGACGTGGGAACTGTGTGATCTTTTCCAGGCTTTGGTATCATAATGATAATTGACTTTTTCCATCTGTCTGGATAGTGGCCAAGTTTGGTGATAGTATTGAAGAGCTGGGCAATTATGCAGATCGCACAGTAAGGAAGCTCAAAAATCATCTTTGGGGTTATTTGGTCACCTCCTGGAAATTTTTTTGGGTTCAGTTGCTCTTTAATGATTCTAACGATTTCATTCGGGCGAAACTTGATTGGATCATCTTGAAGCTGAGAGCCGTTTGAAGAAGTCGGTAGTACAAACGTATTTGTTGCAGGGTTAGGTTGGAACACTTTTTGGAGATGAGTAGCAAATGTCTTAGCTCTTTCTTCATCGCTGCGAGCCCAGCCGCCTGCGAAAATTCTTATTTATTTATTTATTTATTTATTTATAGTCAGCTAAGAGCAGCTGACATTAAAATGAATCAAGTTCAATTTAAATTAAAAATAGTTAAAAATAATTAAATTAAGTAAAATATAGAATAATATATAAATCTGAAAAAATAATTAGAAGATAAAGTTAAAGCTCTGGGAAATTCAATAAAAAATTGAGCAGTCCAACATTTGTTGCGAGGATTGGGAAAAACCCAGAAAAACCCAATCAGACCAGCGTTATATTAGTAGTTAGTGGTTACGATTAGATAAAGCAAAAAGGATCGATCTTTTTAGTACTGGAGTTGAGGCCTCCAAGGAGACAAGAGAATAAAGTTTGTTATAGTCAGAACATATAACACGAAATGGTTCATGAATTAAATAGTTGCTGAAGCAACGATCAAGGCTAAGGGGTAAAAAGTTACGTGAAGATCTAACCGGGACATTAAATTAAATTCGACTCAAAAGAACTGATGAGTCGATTTCACCATTAAGTAGGTTAGTAATAAATAATACTCCATGCATAGTTCTACGGTTTAACAAGGAGGGAAGATTTATCAAAAGGAGTCTACTTGAATACGGGGGTAAGTCAACTCCAGCAACCCAGTTAAAACTTCTAAGGGCAAATAGAAGAAATTTCTTCTGCACAGATTCAATTCTGTCCCGGTGAATAGAGTATTGAGGGGACCACACACAAGATCCATACTCCAGAATAGGACGTACTAAGGATGTATAAAGCGTTTTAATGGTGTACGGATCATTAAACTCTTTCAACCACCGCTTGATGAAGCCAAGGACATTAATGGCCTTATTGACCATATACGAAATATGAGCGTTAAACTTTAATTTAGGATCAAGAATAATGCCTAAATCTTTGATTTCAAACACGCGGTCAACTGGTGAACCATCAAGCAAATAGTGAGCAGTATGAGGGGTACTTCTACAAAAAGACATGAATTTACATTTTGAACAATTTAAATTTAGTAAGTTAGTACGGCACCAGACTGACAACGCACCCAAATCCGACTGTAGAAAATTACACAGGGAAGCGTCATTATAGGTGAAACATAGCTTTACATCATCAGCAAACATATACACAAAGTAGTTAGTAAGTAGTTAATAAACAAATTAAATAGCAAAGGTCCAAGGTGACTACCCTGCGGTACACCAGAGGTAACAAAAATAGGTTTAGATACCGACGATTTAAAAACTACTTTTTGTGTTCGACCACACAAGTACTCCGAAAGCCACAACAATAGTTTTGATGGAAATCCAATAATATTTAATTTATGAAGCAACAGAGAATGACTTACAGAATCAAATGCCTTACTAAAATCGGTGTAAACAACGTCAGTTTGCATTTTTTCCTGAAACCCTTTAATAACAAGCGAAGTGAATTCAAGAAGGTTAGTGGTAGTAGATCTACGCCTAACAAAACCGTGTTGATAAGGCGATATAATCGAACTACATCCGTGTTGCAGTTGAGAACATATAATTTTTTCAAAGACTTTTGGTATGGCAGACAACTTGGATATGCCCCTATAATTTTTAACGTTTGATTTTGATGAATTTTTATGGAGTGGAATTATAAAGGATTCCTTCCTTATATCAGGGGACACGTTTGAATCAACAGACAAGTTAAATAATTTAACAAAGAGAATCCGCGCAGTATCTAAGAATACAACCTGGCACTCCATCAGGACCAGGCAAGTAGCCAGGTTTAATAGAGTTAAATTCACTCAGGAGCATAGACTCAGTAACTACTGGCACATATATGCAATTTGACGTTTGAACTTGAAAAGGATAGGAATTACTACTACTATATATAGGCATTACTGTTTCTGTTCGTGAGCTTAGAGTTGGGTGAGCTCTCCACAATGAGTTTTTCGTACTGGTGGTTGATAATTGCTCGATGTAACGGCGTTGAGCGCGCTCGTCCTCGATTTTTAACGCTTTGGTGAGTTTACGTGTGGCGTCTTTTAGTTTTCGCTTTGCCGATGGCGATCTGTTCGATTGCCAATCACGTCGTAAGCGCCGCTTTTCAAGAACGAGCTGTTGAATTTGTAGATTTGTTGTCCTTTGGTTGTGTATTGTTTTTGGTATTTAAGGCGTAGCGGCGCGAGCTGCGGCGACGAAGACAGTCTCCAGAGTGTTAACAAAACTGTCAATGTCAGCTACATCAACGAGACGTGGCTTAAGCTCAATGTGTGAGCTTATATATTTTTTGTATCTGAGCCAGTTAGTTTTATGTGAAGTTAACTTACTGGGTCGATTTATGTATTCAGGGTGTCGTTGCAGATTTATTAGTCCTGGGGAGTGGTCGGATGATAGATCCGAAAGGCACTCTGCACTTATCAGTCTACGCGAAATGTTTTTGGTAACTGCAAAGTCAATCAAATCGGGTAGTTTTTTGGGATCTGTCGGCCAGTATGTTGGTCTGCCAGGAGAAACGTAGTCGAGCTTGTTGTTAGCTTATATAATTGAATTGAAGAGCTGCTTTCCTTTTGGGTTCATTAGACGAGATCCCCAGTGTGTGTGCTTGGCATTGTAGTCTCCTGCCGCTATAAATCATTCTCCTAGTGAGTTAAAAAATTCCATAAATTGGTCTTCAGATATGGTATAACGCGGAGGGCAGTATACAGCGGCAAGAGTAAGTTGGTTCCCACTGTCCAAATGTATTTTTAGAGATGTGGCCTGTAGAAAGTTTTCAGCAAACTGTTTATAGTAGTGGTGCTTGAGGCGGCTTCTGATCAAAATATAAGTTCCACCGTGTGCTTTACCATCGGGATGATTTGTACCATAGAATAAGTATCCACTTATGTTAAAGTTATATTTGTTTATAAGGTGTGTTTCGGAAAGTAGCATTACGTCGATGTGCTTATCGAGTAGGAATTGAGCTAATTCAAGTTTATGCTGTGAGACGCCATTAGCGTTCCACGTAGATATTCGTATCTCAGCCATTGATTATTTTGACTGTTGTGATTCAAGCATTTGTATCAAGAGATTTTGATTACGCATTAGTTCCTGCATAGTTGTTTTCATGAATGACATTAACTCGTTCATGCTCTGCTGCAGGGTACATACGAGTGCTTCGAGGTTACTTTGTTGCTGCTCCTGTGCAGCGTTTGTGCTCACTTGTTTTGGTTGTAAGTACGGTGTGTTAGAGGCAGGAAGAGCCAGTCCGGATCTTAGGGCGCTTGCATAAGTTGCGTTATTGGTTGAGAACTCGGGGCCAAGTGAGGATATGGCTGCAGATTAAAAGAAGACGTCTGGGTTGTGTTTCGATGGAGTGAAGGTAGTCGGTGCGTGTTGCGAGCGTGCAGTGGTACAGCGCTGATGGATACGATTTTTAAGTTCCTTGTAGACTTGGCAGCCTCTGTAGTTGGCTGTACGAGAGGGACTATGTAGAAACTATCTTTGCCTATGAGCTCGATAACTTTGTTAACAAAAGCTTTGGAGCTTTTCTAGCGTATATATATTGGGGGTGGCTTCGGCTTTTTCGTGACAACCCCAACGGCTTCAGAAGGCAGATCATCTGTGTTTTCTGCCAAGATGTGAAATCTATTGCTATTGTATGTAGTATCATTCGAGGGTATATTTAAATTGAATTTTGCGGACTTAGCTTTCTTTTGATATAAATGTAGCGATCCATACCAGTCTGCGTAGCCGGCTTAACACTTTTGCTGTTTGCAGTTTGATTTGCTGACGGCGCAGCAGTCGTTGTGCTTGTTGAACGGGAAGTAGGTATCGGTGCAGTTGTGGTTGTAGTCGCTGTTGCGGTACCTAGAGAGGCCGCGGCACTTGCAGTCGTTGCTAAGAGAGACGGGGAGCACGAAAACTTTCGGTCGCGTGCTGTGTGTAATACTTCATTTGTCGGATTGGGTGTTGCCGACCGCGCGCGGTCGGATTGCGTTGACTCGATAGATAACAGGGACGGAGACGGTGAGCAAGAACGTTCTCTGGCACGCGCTGTGTAAGAGAGTTCGATTTGCGGGTTGGGGGTAATTGACCGCTCGGGCTGCTCCGAAACTACGGAAAAGTAAGCGTTGCTCAGCCGACGACGCTCGTCTTGCTCACGTTGTCGCTGGCCACAATTCTCGCGTTGACTCATTGTCTTAAGCGAGGTGAAGAATTTGTTAGTGCCTTTTGTTTTCATGTTATTATATGTTAAAAGTCAATTGTTTTGTTTGAATTGCAGATTTTTAAAAAGCAATTTGTGCAGATACATTGCACTTAGCGTCTTTTCGCATAAAATATATATTTTATAAGCTTCTATATCACTGCACTTTTGCGTTTGGGAATTAATTAACCGGACCACGATGAGAAAACACGTCTGCATTCGACGACAGTTGCGTGAACATAAACAGTGTTTTCATGACACACTTTCGACTAACGCTTATAGAAGCGAATGACATAACCTTTTTTTTCGGGCATGTCACCAGTCAGTTATATTGCCAACAAATTTGGTGACTCTTTCTCAAAAACTGAATAAGATACACGCATTCCCCCTGTTAAAGAGGTTGTGGGGTGTGGGGCATCGTTTGGTGGCGTGGCATCATAATTTTGGTACAGATCTTTGTGGGATGTCACCAGCTATCTTCTTACTAAATTTGGTGACTCAAGCTCAAAATATTTACGCATACCAGTTTTTGAAAAGAAGGGTGGGGGAGGTGGGTATAGCGGCAGTAAGAGTGGGCGTGTAGTTATGAAGAAAGTTTAGTCTAGTTTCTGGTTAATCACCCCAGAATAGTGATGGCACGATTAATATGATTAGTATTAATCGGTTAATTTCTTTCAATCAACGATTTAATTGTATCGAAACTTTCGTTGCAATTAATCGCAAGATTAACCGATTAATTTGAAAATAATCGAAATTTTTGAAGGTTTTTTTACGTATGAATCTACCTTAAGCAATATCGATTTTAAATCAAAGGAGTGAAAAATAATTTATCGATATGCAGCCTTCGCAGTAGTAAGTATTTGATTACAATCATCAGCCCATCTCTACGTTAAACGCGTGCGCGCTTTATTCGTTCCTGTTTCTTGTTTTACAAGTTTTGCCTTTCAGTGTTATTTCAATAATTGATAATAAATAATATAATAATTATCATGGCTCCAGCAAAGAGCGAAGTATGGAAGCATTTTACGAAGGAGAGCATTCACAGTGAAATGTGGCTTGTGTGGCAAGCTGTTGAAGTGTTCGAATAATACATCAAATATGCTTCAGCACTTGCAACTAAAGCATGCAAAGGACGCCAAAAATCTAAAGGTTTGTCAACCGTCTAAGAACGTTGACGAATTCAACCATCAAACAACATCAGGCACCGTAGAAACAGCCAGCACCAGCCAAAATGTTACACCAAATTATAGGCAGCCAGCTCTTAGGACCTGTTTCTCAAATGTGCAAAGCTATGCATCAGGCGGTACTAAGCATCAAAAATTGACACAATCAATAATGGAAATGATTGTCACCGACAATTTGCCATTTTCCCATGTCGAAGGTAGGTGTTCAGTGCCTTGGCAACGATCAAACAAGCAATAAATGCTTGGTGATTTTTTTGATCGCATTTAATGCTTGATGAAATGTTTAATCGTTGCCAGGGCACTTAAAACTTTGTGAATAAATCGGTATTATTCATTATTTAACATCGAAACCTATTGCAGGTAAAGGGAAAATAAATTTTCACTGTATACAGTACCATGCAGAAATACCATCAAGGCATACATGGAAAATAGCTACAAAACTGAAGCTGAAAATTTCAAAACGAAGCTATCAGAAATTTCGAATATGTGTTTGACTACGGATGTATGGACCGACACTGAAATGAACAGCATGATCGGTGTGACAGTTCACGGTTTGTTTGGAAGCCAGCAATTTTCTGCAACAATTGGTGTCTTTAAATTAAACGAAGCCCATACAGCTGTACACATTTCGGACGTATTGGAAAAATCATTGCTCGAATTTGCAATTAATAAAGAAAACGTAATGGCCGTGGTAACGGACAATGGCGCTAATATCGTAAAAGCAATTCATGATTCTTTTGGGAAAAGCCGTCATATTCCGTGTTTTGCACATACGTTAAATTTAGTTTGTGACAATGCTTTAAATACGCCTGAAGTTGTTGATGTTATCTCAAAATGCAAAGCAATTGTAACTTGGTTTAAACGGAGTGTAAAAGCCAATGATGATCTGCGAAGATTGCAATCTCGTGAAGGTATTCCTGAAGGTAAAATGCTAAAACTTATTATGGACGTAAAAACTAGGTGGAATTCCACATATTATATGCTGGACCGATTTATTAAATTAATATCCTATATAAGCCAAATTCTGTTGAACTATTACGACGCACCATGATAACAACAAAAAACAAAGAGGAAATATTAGAAATAGTGCAATTGTTGAGGCCCTTAGAGGCCATGACCTCACAAATAAGTGGGGATAAATATGCCACATTAAGTCATATAATCCCACTTACTCATTGTGTGCGACTACAAATACTTAAAATACATTGTGTATGCCCAACAGCAAAAAAATTGATGGAAGTCATTTTAGCTCCACTCAACCGTCGCTTTGGGGAAATCGAGCATTCATATCTTGTAGCAGCTTCAACAATACTAGACCCGAGATTTAAAAAAAATACACTTCCAGGATCCACTAGCTATATCCAAAGTTATGAAGTGCATACGAAAGGAAATGGATGACATTCTTACAGAAGACAGCATTGGGAGTAGCAGTGAAGCTTCTTCTACTGCTGAAGTAGAATTTGATTTTTGGGCGCTTCACAAAAATTTAGCTCATAAAAATATAGGAAGGACGATGAATTGACGCAAGATGAGCTGAGCTATTATTTGAATGCTCCAGTCTTGGAATTGAAAAGAAATGTTTCTGACGGTTGGGATGAAATGAAATCGGTATATCCGAAGCTTTATATTGTTGCGCAAAAATATTGCTTCTTAATAGGAACATCCGTTCCAGCAGAACGCTTATTTTCTAAAGCTGGGGCGACCGCAACAGAAAAAAGAAATAGACTAACCACAAAGCGTTTATCAAAATTACTATTTTTAAATTCAGTATATAATAATAATAAACAATAAACATTTTTCAATAATAATATAATATATGTATAATAATAATATTTTTTTAATTATAAGTATAATTATTAAAAAAAAGTATTGTTTGTTTAAGATTACAATAAACATATAAAATTTATATTATTATTAGTAGAATTTTTATGTTACTTTTTCTTATTATTTTATTAATAAAAACAATCCAGTTTTTTTGCCATGTAAAATTAACCGAAAAATCCGATTAATCGGTTATTTATTTCCAATTAATCGCAATTATTATTTTACCCTTTAAATTAATCATTTGATTAATTAATCGGTTAATAAAAAAAAATTGCCATCACTACCCCAGAATCACCCCAAAATTATAAAAACAACTTGAATATCCACGCTTTATCTGGAATAAATAATATTCTATCTTTATTTTTTTTCTGTTTGAACTTTGATCTAGTCAGGACAACGGTGGCAGCGATAGCGGCGTAAAAAGCATCGTGAATAAACAATACAACTCCCCGGTTGGTATTTATAGCGATGAATCTATAGCGGAAACACTTTCAGCCCAGGCTGAGGTTAATCAAAACCCTTGCTATACCATTTTATTTTTTTCGATAAAAGTTTAAAGAGAAACATTTAAAAACGTTGTAATCTGAAGCAACCAATTGATGATTACGCTGATACCAGTGTAAACAAGTGGAAACGTTGCAGTCGGACGCAACCGACTGCGGTATACTCGATACCAGTATTAAAAATTTTGATGCCCATCCATGTGGGATGTTAATTGCTTTCTTCATACCAAATTTGGTGACTCTAGCTCGAAGTTTGTATAAAGTGGGGAAAGGGGGGCTGGGGGCGGTATGGGTGGAATTGCATCCAAATTTTTGATGCAGATCTTTGTAGAATGTCAATTGCTATCTTCATAACAAATTTGGTGACTCTAGCTCAAAGTTTGTAAAAGTGGGGAAAAAGGGGCTGGGGGCAGTATGGTTGGGCGTGGCATTCAAATTTTTGCTGCACATCCTTGTGGAATGTCAAATGCTACCTTCATACCAAATTTGGTGACTCTAGCTCAAAGTTTGTATAAAGTGGGGAAAGGGGGGCTGGGGGCGGTATGGTTGGGCGTGGCATCCAAATTTTTGCTGCAGATCCTTGTGGAATGTCAAATGCTACCTTCATACCAAATTTGGTGACTCTAGCTCAAAGTTTGTATAAAGTGGGGAAAGGGGGGCTGGGGGCGGTATGGTTGGGCGTGGCATCCAAATTTTTGCTGCAGATCCTTGTGGAATGTCAAATGCTACCTTCATACCAAATTTGGTGACTCTAGCTCAAAGTTTGTATAAAGTGGGGAAAGGGGGGCTGGGGGCGGTATGGTTGGGCGTGGCATCCAAATTTTTGCTGCAGATCCTTGTGGAATGTCAAATGCTACCTTCATACCAATTGGTGACTCTAGCTCAAGTGTATAGGTGGGGAGGGCTGGGCTGGGCGTATGGGGGCGTGGCTTAATTTTGCTGCGATCAGAGATGTCATGCTATTCATACCAATTGGTGACTCTACCGAGTTGTAAAAGGAGAAGGGGGGGGGGGGCTGGGGCGTTATGGGTAGGCATGGCATCCAAATTTTTGATGCAGATCTTTGTGGAATGTCAATTGCTATCTTCATACCAAATTTGGTGACTCTAGCTGAAAGTTTGTAAATGGTGGGGAAAGGGGGGCGGAATGGGTGGGCTTGGCTCCAAAACGTTGATGCAGATTTTTGAGGGTCACTGCCAGCTATCTTCCTACCAAATTTGGTGGCTCTAGCTCCACAACTCTGGAAGATACACGCATTCCGTTTTGACGAGCGTGGGGGATGGGGCGCTGGGTAGGACGTGGGCGTGGCATCCAAACTTTGATGCAGTTTTTAGGGGGTCATCATCACCTATCTTGGCACCAAATTTGGTGGCTAGCTCAAAACTTGGGATAGCCTTCGATTCAAAAGCGGGGGGCTGGGGCGAATGGGGGGCGGCTCCAAACTTGATGCAGTTTTTGGGATCGCACTATCTTCCACCAATTGGAAGCTCTGCTCCACACCTGGAGATACGCATTCCGTTTTGCGAGCGTGGGTGGATGGGGTAGCAGGCATGTCGGTGGGCGTGGCATCCAATTTGATGCGTTTTAGGGGCTCATCACCATCTGGCACCAATTGGGCTATAGCTCAAACGGGGATATGCTTTTTGACTTTTAATCGGGGGGCTGGGGCGGATGGGGGCGTGGCTCCAAATATTGATGCAGTTTTTGGGGTTGCTAGTACTTCTTACCAAATTTGGTAGTTCTAGCTGTAAGGATGTGCGAAATATGTGGATTTATCGGTTTTGAGTTATCGAATTTATCGATTTGCCAGCCCCCCAGTTATCGTAGAACCCCCATCTTGACACTTTAATTTACTATCCCATAGATAAAGAGAATTGGAAAGTTTCAAGTCTCTAGCTTGAAGGGTGTGGAAAAAACTTGCATACATACGGACGGACAGACGGACAGACGGACAGACACCATGACGGACATTGCACAAAACCAATATACTAGTTACCTTCGGTATCGAGTATAAAAATGGTGAGCACGGCCATCAATAATTGTTTGACGAAGATCTTTGGGAGACGTCAACTACTATATTGTCACCAAACTTGGTGACTCTAGCTTAAAAATTGTAGAAGATATGGGGATTTCCGGGAGTTAAAGGCGGTTGGCAGGCGTAAGTGTGACAATGAAATCCAAGACTTAAGAGCCCATTACCAACTTACTTCAAACAATATTTGGTTTCTCGCTGCAAAGCTGTGAAAAATAAGGGCGAATTCCATTTTGAAGGCTGGGGGTGAGGGTGCAAGAACATTATTTGATGCGGTTATTTTGGAATTACCACCATCATTCTTGTCACCAAATTTCATGGGTCTAGCTCAAAAACTGTGAAAGCCATGGGCGTTACAGATTTTTTATACCCTTAACCCATAAAATGGGTAAATAAGGGAATAATGGTTTTGTGCAAATGTATGTAACAGGCAGAAGGAAACATCTCCGACCCCATAAAGTACATATGTTCTTGATCAGCATCAACAGCCGAGACGATATAGCCATGTCCGTCTGTCCGTCTGTCTGTCCGTCTGTCTGTCTGTCTGTCTGTCCGTCTGTATGAACGCGTGGATCTAAGAGACTGCAAGAGTTCCCCTATACCATAAGCAGAACAAGTTTGCTTCAAATTATTGATAACTGTTCTGGTTTCCGATATACACATAATATCGATAACAACAAAATAGCGAATTTGGAAAGTGTAAAAATTAGGGTTGAAGTAATGGGTAACTATAGAACTTTTCTGAAAATTTCGTCCAAATCGGTTAAGAAACACCGCAGATATCAAATTTTATCGATTGAAGTTAAGTCAGTATAGTCAAAGTCAATTATAAATTTAATTTATTTATTGCAACTGGGTTCAGGGTATCTTCTAGTCGGGCTCTCCCGACTTGAGCCTTCTTACTTGTTTTATTACTATTCATTGTTACTATGTGGGTGGTCGGGTAGAAAGGGGTCGGCTTGGCAACAAAGTGTTTGATGCAGTTTTCTAATCGACGCTAGTATCTATCTTTTCACTTAACTTGATAACTTTAGCTATAAGAATGTGGTTTCAACGATTTCCCATTCCTAGTGGCCGTTCCATCCCAATCTTGACACTGGTTCGCACCAGCCCGTAGACAAAAATATTTTCAATACTTGAAGTCTCTAGCTTGAAGGGTGTCGAAAAAAATTCCTTTTTCAGGGACGGACGGACTGATAGCATGAGCGATAGCGAGAGCACAACACAAAACTACGGAGTAGCGTAGCATTTTCCAACGCTGGACACGAGTGACATGTATGTTCATATCTATATTATTTAGTAAATTAGAAAATTTTAAGATTTTATTGCTAAAGATAACATGTCGGTCACATACTTAAAGACTGACATAAGTGAATACAAGTGATTTCGCAGAAAATGCGTTTTGAGTTATAAATTTACTCGCAGATTGAATAAAAACAAGTGCCGCATAGTTAAATTTGGCTATGCCAAGACTATGATACCCTTCACACATGGATTAATTATACCCTGTACGGGCGATGTACTAGCATCTGCGTAGAGTCCTTAACCCATAAAATGGGTAAAAGAGGGTATAATGGTTTTGTGCAAAGGTATGTAACAGGCAGAAGGAAGCATCTCCGACCCCATAAAGTATATATATTCTTGATCAGCATCAACAGCCGAGACGATATAGCCATGTCCGTCTGTCCGTCCGTCTGTTCGTATGTATGAACGCGTGGATCTCAGAGACTACAAGAGCTAGACACTTCAGTTTATAATATAAGTTCTCCTATACCATAAGCAGAACAAGTTTGTTTCAAATTATCGATAATTTTTCTGGTTTCCGATATACACACGGTATCGATATCAAAAATATCGAGTTTGGAAAATGTAAAAATGGTGGTTAAAATAATGAGTAACGATATAACTTTTCTGAAAATTTCGTTCAAATCGGTTAAGAAACACCGGAGATATCGAATTTAATAGATTGAAGTTAAGTCAGTAGACCAAAGTCTTATATAAATTTTATATATATATTGCAACTGGGTTCAGGGTATCTAGTAGTCGGGCTCTCCCAACTAGAGCCTTCTTAGGAGGCATCCATAAATTACGTGATGGGTTCATGGGGTGGAGGGAGTCAATTTAAATCTTTCCAAATCTCACTTGGGAGAGGGGGGGGGGGGGTTTTAACAAATATCACGGGCTCTCCCGACAAGAGCCTTCTTAGGCGGCGTCCATAAATTACGTGTGGCGTTCAAGGGGAGGGAGGGAGTCAAGTTAAATCTTTCCAAATCTCACTTGATGGAGAGGGTGGGTTTTTAAGAAATATCACGTAGTTTTTTTTCAATAGTATGTGTGTGAAAGTAAAGTTAATTTTTCTAGAATAAAAATATGGCGAAATTTTACGCAATGGTGTCTGTCGTACTCGCCCGAATTATATTTTTCCGAAAGAAAAGTTGTCAACCGCTCAGATTTTTTATCAGCGAAGTTGATGTTGAAATCGCCAGCCAAGATAAGTGGAAATTTATTACCATTTGTATCTTCTTCTCTACCTCATCCAATTTTAGATTCGGAGAAATGTAAATTGCTACCACGACTATGTGTAGGCCATTTCTTAGTTTGTACAAACACGCACAAATATCTCCAACATTTGATCGGCTAACATTAACATCGCTTACGTCAAGATTCGGAGTCATAATGTTAACAACATTATTATTATTTTGGTAAATAGCTACCCCACTTTTTGGAACAGTATCTCGTTTGAACTGAACAATACAACTGAAATTAGGCATTTCAATCGGATTATCATGCCCCATGCAAGTTTCGGTAAGAAGTAACACAATTGTTTGTCTCAATGTATAAAAGGTGTTATGGGTCAGTAGCACGCCTATCAGTACGCCGAAGTTCGCTGGTAGCTTGTATGAATATAGTAACAGTAACACCATCTCTGTATATTCGAAACTGACCGCCGTAGATTTTCGGAAAATATAGTTCTTCCGCATGTTCATCCATTAAAATACTGATAGGTTTGTTATACTCTCCGGGTGCTAGACTCAAAAAATAATAACCATTCCACAAAAGAGTTTGTTGCTGCGCAACTAAATTGTCCTCAATTGGAACGTGTTCACTTATTTCATCCATATTCATTTGTGAAGTACGTTCATCGCCGGCAAAATAAGATTCGTCGATTTTAATGTCGTTATAAATATAAAGAGGCTCTTATTAATTAGCCCGTGGACATAACTAGTTCTGTGAATCAACTTCTTCTTCAAATGCACATAAAAGCAATGGTCATTTTGAATGTTTCTTGGGAATTGTTTCACCATTGTATTAACTTCGACAGGAACATGAATTATCTGGCCATAAATACCGTACTGAACATTAAAGTGTCTCAGTCTACGAATTTGCATGAATGGTATTCTCGGTGAAATCAATCGTTGCTCGATAAGGTTTAACGTTGGTAAATATGATGGAATTTTCGGGTATGCAAAACCATTTTTTCAAAGATGTATAACACAGCAGACTCGAACACCTGGTGTGTAATTCTAAAAAAATCAAATTCGTTTTATCAAAATATAGCAAGAAAATATAGAAAAAATAAATAAAAATAATTTAAAAAACTTTATAATTAAGATTTTTTAGATTACTTGCGGTATTGTTTTCAAAATACTGTCTTGTTTACTGGTCGAAATTTTCAGGTCTCTTTTCCAACATAGTGTCTCGCAAATTATACAAGAATGACAAAAAGAATTGCTTGTAAAGTCTTTATAAAAATCAATATGACTTGTACAGTGTTAACGATAATTTGTGTAAGCTGGAATAGTACCATCAACAATAAAATCGATAGTACTTTCACCAATTCGCTCTTCTCTATCAATCTCAATTTCATATTCATGATTTTCATGTTTGTTATGGTTATCTTTGGTAGAATCTTCATCTTTATTAATGCCGTTATTCAACTATTGCGTGATAATACCTTTATTACCAAATGCACTTTGTCTTTTGTTCATGCTTTAAACGCTTTATACACCAACTCTACAGTTATTGCAGTACAGTTATTCACCAGCAACTGAAATTAATTGTTGTACGTAGTGACAGTCTGACACCGACATGCAGATGTTAACGTATTCGTAGCAGCGAGCTTCGTACAGTCAGTGTAAGGTTTGTAGCATCGAGCTTACTTTCAAGGTATTGTTATATTTTTCGTTACGAAATTTTTTGATTCGGTCCCCAAGCAAAGCCTGCGATAAAAGCTATACAATAGCTTTAAAAAAAAAAACGTCTCACGTAATATATGGACGCTCCCTAAAAAACGTCTCACGTAATATATGGACGCTCCCTAAAAGAAATTTTTACTTAATTTTATTACATAAATTTATTTATTTATTTTCATTTATTTTTTGTTGGGCAGCAATTCCTGACAAAACAATAAGAATGGCTCACATGAAGCCTGAATCAGGTCAATGGTCAATGTTGTCAAAATATGAATAAATTGCTGAACGCTAGTTATTGCTGTAACAACATTTATCTTTTTCATTGTTCAACACTACCGTACGGCCCGTAACTAATAGAAATGCGTAACGGGCTATGTTATTACGATACGGCTGTTGTACGAGGCCATTTTTATACTCGCTACCGAAGGTAAAGAGTATATTGGGTTTGTTCAATGTCCGTCATAGTGTCTGTCCGTCTGTATGAACGCAACTTTATTCCACATCCTTCAAGCTAGAGACTTGAAACTTTCCAATTCTCTTTAACTATGGAATAGTAACTTAAAGTGTCAAGATGGGGGTTCTACGATAACTGGGGGGCTGGCAAATCGATAACTCAAAACCGATAAGTCCACATATTTCACACATCCTTACAGCTGTAACTACCAAATTTGGTAAGAAGATAGCTACTATTAACCCCCAAAAAACAACATCAAGAATTTTGGGGCCACGCCCACCCATTCCGCACCCAGCCCCCCCGCATTTTAATGTCAAAAAAGCCCATATCTCCCACAGTTTTTGAGCTATTGCCACCAAATTTGGTGCCAAGATAGGTGATGATGACCCCCCAAAAACTGCATCAAAAGATTGGATGTCACGCCCAACGATACTTCCCTAGCCGCCCCCACCCACCCCAACGCTTCGTCAAAAACGGGAATGCGTGTATCTTCCAGAGTTGTGGATCTAGAGCCTCCAAATTTTGTAGGAAGATAACTGGTAACGACCCCCAAAAATCTGCATCAAAGTTTTGGAGCCACGCCCACCCATTTCGCCCCCTTTTCCCCACCTTTTACAAACTTTCAGCTAGAGTCACCAATTTGGTATGAACATAGCAATTTTTATTTCACACAGATCTGCATCAAAACTTTGATGCCACACCCACCCATACCGCCCCCAGCCCCCTTTCCACACCTTTTACAATTGTCGAGCTAGAGTCACCAAATTTGGTATGAAGATAGATCTGCATCAAAACTTTGGATGCCACGCCCACCCATACCGCCCCCAGCCCCCTTTCCCACACTTTTAACAATTTTCGAGCTAGAGTCACCAAATTTGGTATGAAGATAGATCTGCATCAAAACTTTGGATGCCACACCCACCCATACCGCCCCCAGCCCCACTATCCACAGCTCTTACAAACTTTGCGCTAGAGTCACCCAATTTGGAAGGAAGATAGTTGGTGGCATCCCCATCTGCATCGGAGAATCTTTAAGGCAGCGTACACCCCTGCCCCATCCGTACCCCTTTGCAATCAGGCCTCTTTTTACCTGTTTTAATACTGGTATCAAGTATGCCGCAGTCGGTTGCGTCCGACTGCAACGTTTCCACTTGTTATTTTTTTATTATATAAACTTTTTTAAACTATCGATTACGTATGCAACAAAGCGCATAAAAGCATGTCTTCAACATTTCTTTAGATTTACTTGTTATTTAATGCATATTAAACTAAAAGTAGTTAACACTTACCAATTACTTTGATTTTAAGAACAAAATTCTTTTAATTCACTTAAAAAATATAATTATTTGTTAGTGAGATACGCCCAGCTCAGCCGAAAAATTGAACTGACGACGCGTGCTAAAGGCAAAGTCAAACAAAGCAAAGGGATAAACCGAAAATGCCACGTCATGCTAACATGCATACATTCATTTTTACACTTGAATGCAGAGCTCGCAAGAAATGCTCGACACTTTCAGAATGTCCGATAAAAACCACTCTCATTGGGACATAATGCAAAAAGCGAGCGAGAAACACAGTCATTTCTGTTCTTGATCAATGAGTGGAATGCTCGAGCAATGACAGTTTTTTTCGTTTTCGTTTTGCTCGTGTCTTCTGAGGAGAGTTTTGGGTGAGCACAAACGCAAAAGCCTCTTTTGCGGATGTATGCGTGTTTTTGTGTGTTTTGCTTGGGTGTGTCCGTCGGTTAACTACCCGCCAGTATTGGCAACTAGTTCAGTACTAGACTAGAACTAGTTGCAAAGTGGAAATAACTGGTTATCGCTCGATTGCTTTTCAATGCTAACAACTGTCTACTTTTACATGGGGATGTCCTAGGAGGGCAACTAGTTCTGCTTAGCATTACCTTGAAATAGTTCTGAACCAGTTGTATTGGGACAAAATTAGAACTAGTTGCCAACTGACTACTTTGGGACAAAATTAGAACTAGTTGCCAACTGACTACTTTGGGTCAAAACTAGAACTAGTTGCAGATTGACTACTTTAATAAAAATATTGCAATTCATTTTAGTTGTGACTCAAAATATTAAGTTGTGCACTATTTTATTGGGCTGACAATAAATAAGAATATAGGTAAAAAAAAAAATAAAAAAAATTTTTTCATTTCAACAACTTTTTTTTATTCACCAAAAATTTTATTTTCTTTTAAACATACATATTTACACATCTGGTGAAGTTGGCAAATTTTTTTTGCCAACGCATATATATTTAAATCCGCTTTTTTGAACTTGAATAGCCGCCCTCAGCTCTTCTTCAGGAGGTTTGTCCCCCTCAGGTATTGAAGCTGAAAGATATAAAAATTTATTGTTTTTTATACAATAAGTATAGATTCAATGGGTCTATAAACTATTACCTAATAGCACATTGTAAAAATTTGTATGCTCTTTTAATGCCCTTTTCCCGTGAGGTCAGAAACGTTGTATGCTTGTATTATGTTGTCCGCCAGTACACGTTGCAGCCCCTTTTTTAACCCAAGCGGCTGTATTATTGATCTTACAGCCTTGGTCTAAAATGTATAAGAAAACGCAATAAGAATGTTTAAGTAAACGCAATGAGAATTAAAAGATATTATTACTTTAACTCACATAGTAATCGCTTGTTTCCACTGTTATATCGTTGTTGAGAATTATAAGTTGCTCCTCGGTCTCCAGAGGAAATTTGGTGCGGTAGATGTTGTCCGACGTCTTATGCCGCAGCAATTGCGACAGCATGACCCTTTGCTCTGCAATCGCACTTAAAGCAACGTTGAGCTGATCTTTAAAAAAAAAAAGAAGAAGTTTTTATATGTGTATGCCTGAAATTCTAATAAAGCATAAGGATTTTGTACTTTTCAAAGCTCCGCATTCCTGCTGCAAGAGCAAATTCTCCTTCTGCACTGTTTTTGTAAGAATTTATGAATTGAATTAAGATCATACTTAAACATTTAAGGCATACCCAAAATCTGCTTGTTTTCCTGCAGTATTGTTTCTGAAAATAAAATGAATGACTCAATTAAATTACTTTATGCACTTTAATTGAATTTGTTAATCTAATTACCTTTCAACTCAACCATTGCTCTTTGCAAGTCCTCAATTTTGGAGTCTGCGTTGCGGTTACCGGTATCAGTCTCTGCAATCAAATAAATATGTGTATATAGGCGAGATATTAGGTTATTTGTACTTTAAACGGCTCTCACCATTATCGTCGAAGCAAACACGCTTTACTTTAGATGGTGAGGCAGGCATTTTTTAAAATGTTTCTGAAAATTTTATTATAATAAGAATACAATAAATTTTCAATTTAAGACTTTGCAACTGTTTTCTTTTTTTTTTGTGGCTGGCGAACCAAGGTGGGGAAATCTTCTTAAGATACTCTGAATACCGTTATAAAGAGTATGCCCGATTCGAACCTAACACAAAATGTAAGGCGCACCTACGGACTAAAGACCTCCTATGCAAATGTCTTAAAAAAAAAATTGACGCATCATATAAATGTAAAAAACATGTTTTAACTATTACAGCAGTGAAGCCGTGGCATTAACAAAAACTCCCCCCTGTATGCTTTAGCGATAGCTTTAGATTCTAACTCTGAAACTAAAAATTGTTCCTCACAGTTCGATGCGTTATTATCAACTAAAAATATCCCAATAGTTTTTGATTCTACGGGTTCAATGAAAAAGTTCTTAATATTTTGTTGCCGTATACCTATAATAGTTCCCCCATGATCTTTATTAAATCTTAAAATTCTGACGGGTATGTTCTTTTTAATGTAGCAATAATTGTTTGGGCAACAAGAAGTTAGCAAAAAATCTTTAAAAATGCATTTATTATTAGTAATGATGGGTTGGTTTAATTCTATTTTATTTTGAAATTGTACTTCTGAAATTCTCCTATGTATTTGTTGAAGAATCTTTTTAGGCTTTCGAACACAGTTTTTAAGTATTTGTAAATAATTCTCAAAAGCATAACAAGAGCCATTCACTGGATCACCAACTATTTCGACTGTATTCTTAACGTGCAGCAAGCTGGGTACATTGTACGAAACACTGTTTTCGCCAAAGATTGCTGGAAAGTTCTCAACAAAAAGTTTTAACATTTGTTAAGATATTTTTAAGTTCTTGTCGCGTTGCAGTGGACAACAAAGTAACCTATAGGCACAATGCAGTAAACAAAAAACATAATACTGGTCACCATCAACTTCATCTTTTAATGCGACGATTCCAGTGTACAACAAAAATTGCCGAAACTCAGTTGCCTTCCAATGCATAAGCTCATCGAATGCCCTTGGTTTCCGCGCAAACTCTTTTGGTACGAAATTACGTAAGCTAACCAATTTTTCAGATATAGTTTGTTTATTTTGTAATGAAATTTTTTTCAAGACTTTATTTTTTTGCAACCGCACTAAAAATTTTCTCATCACTACCAATTCTATAATGTGCATACAATCTAAGGGTATCTGGGTAACCATACCTACTTTAATATTTTCTAAACCTGATTTTTGGTCTAAGTATTTTGCCAAATGTTGGTTTGGATATTTCCTAGATGAAAAGTCATAGTCTGTTATTAACTGTCCACACGTTATACTATATGTAAGCGTGCCATTAATTTTTTTGGCTACCTGAGTACATTTGGCGCAACCGTGACAAGAATAGTGCCCCGGTGTTCCGCTTATAAACGCTATAGCTGGTGCATCGCAAACAATAGCTCTAAGCCCTACACCTATTCTCCTCCCGTTTAGATCCAATCCACTTTCTGTAAGTTCGCACAACTCATTACAAAATTTTTCTAAATATTTATCACTATTTTCAGGTTTGGTATTACCTAAAAAGACCCCGGCCGGAAAAATTGGAGCATTCCTAATTTTATTTACTCTCACTAAAATGGGCCAAAGCTGTGCTCTTGAACTTTTAAACAAAGGCAGTCCGTCTATATTAACATCAATATTGATGTCGCTTGGCAGCTGCACTGCCCCCGATAGTTTAATTAACTGTTTTTTTAACCCCACATTCAAGTAGTTACCACCGCACATACTTTATATAGGGTTTTTTTTCTGATGAAAGTTTATAAAAATTCTTCACACATAAACCTTCACTTTGTAGAACTTTAATGAGGGCAATAACTGCATTCCTTCTTGGTTTAAATTCAAGAAACCAAAACTTTAACTTTTCATTTAACGATAATGGTTTTTCGTCATCTGGAATTTCGAACACAGAATCATTGTTTTCGTCTAAGACGTCACCAAAGTCAAAGTCAACTTTATTAGCTTCAACACCCTCAATATGAACATTCTTATTTTCACAAATTTCGCTATATTTTCTTTTTACACCGCACACTTCTGTTTCACTTGCCACTGCTTCTTCTAATATGTTCTCCCTCTCTTTTTAACACGCGTATATAAGCTTCACTTGTATGTTTGTTTGAATGTATGTAACTCTCCTTTGGACTAAAAGCAAGTGGCTTATTACTGTCAGTATATCCCACTATCTCAAGTTCGTTCGTTGGCCGAGCGGTCTAAGGCGCGGGTCTTCGCTCCCGTCCACGGCCGAAGAAAAAAATTTTTTTTTTAATCTGCACCATGTTTATGTTCACTAGAACTTACAATTTTTTTTTCA